>JAGFNQ010005771.1:0-230380 GCA_024364735.1 Boesenbergia rotunda | reverse complement strand
TGACCTAGTTTGACAAAGCTAAGGTGAGCTTAGTCTAGCAAGCTCGGGTGAGCTTGAGGTGTATGTTCGATGTTTGATAATGATGTTTGAGTGGTCATGATGTGTGAGTCAAGTGGGTCAAGGTTGACTGGAGACTTGACTGGGAAAGACCTAGTGGAACTAGGTGAAGTCCAGGTAGATCGGGGAGATCGTACGCTGGCATGGCAAAAGACCTAGTGGGACTAGGCAGACCTAGTGGACTAGGTGAAGTCCAGGTAGATCGGGGAGATCGTACGCTGGCATGGCAAAAGACTAGTGGGACTAGGCAGACCTAGTGGGACTAGGTGAAGTCCAGGTAGATCGGGGAGATCGTGCGCTGGCATGGGAAAAGACCTAGTGGGACTAGGCACACCTAGTGGGACTAGGTGAATCCAGGTGGATCGGGGAGATCGCACGCTGGCATGGAAAAAGACCTAGTGGGACTAGGCACACCTAGTGAGACTAGGTGAAGTCCAGGTGGATCGGGGAGATCGCACGCTGGCATGGGAGAAGACCTAGTGGGACTAGGTGAAGTCCAGATGGATCGGGGAGATCACATGCTGGCAAGGTGGAAGTCTACCGAGAGACTAGACCTAACTCGAGTGTTAGGCAAACCTGGTGGGGAATCAGGTTAAGTCCGAGCTGGGAGCTAGGCAGTAGAAATCCAGGTTGGTCAAAGGGGTTGACCGGACATTTGGTAGGGGAACCTAGGCTTGTGGAAAGAAGTTGAGTTGGACTCAATCGATTGGGTAATCGATTGAGTCAATTGATCAGGTGATCGATTACAGCAGTTTGTGCGAGGAAGTAGAAGAGTTCTGAATCGATTGGGTAATCGATTCAGGGTATCGGTAATCGATTGGGTAATCGATTACGGCGGTTTGCGCGAGAGAACAGAGAGGCTCTGAATCGATTGGGTAATCGATTCAGGGCAATGGTAATCGATTGGCTAATCGATTACGGTTCGAAAACTAGCCGTTGAACGACTAAGTGTGACGTGGTAATCGATTGGGTAATCGATCACCAAACCCTAGGCGACGGGTATAAGGTCTTTCGCGCAGGTTTTTGGCCGCAGCTCTTCTTCCTTCTTCCACGCCATTTCAAGAGAAGCTTTGGGGCTTAGTGTTGTTGCACTTCCAAAGTTCTAGAGGCGATCACAAGCTTGAAGATAACAAGGAAAGCAAAGTGTGAGCTTATTTGTAAATCTTGTAAGATTTTATCTTGTATTTGCTTTTATTCTTGTTGTATCTTTGTAACAAGCTTGTAAGAGGTTTCTCCACCTCAAGAAGGAGACTTTCATAGTGTATGAGAGTGTGAGGAGAGTGGATCCTTGGATTAGTCACCCGACCGGGGTGGATACCAAGTAAATCCTTGTGTTAGCGATTGCTTGAAGTCTTCCGCCGCGACAAATCATCTACAAGCGAATCGAAGCTAATCACCCCCCCTCTAGCTCGCCAATCGGACCCAACAAGTGGTATCAGAGCGAGGTCGCTCTTCTTTGGACTCATCGCCAAGAGGGCAAGAGCTAGAGGAAGAAGAAGAAGTTGGAAGAAACCCTAATTTCAAGAAGTCATCATCAAGGGGTTTAAATTTCAAAATGGAGTTTGGCTATGACACAAGGGCACCTCCACCATTCGACAAGGCAAATTTCAATCTTTGGAAGTCAAAGATTGAAAATTTCTTCATGATGGAGATAGAGCAATGGTTTGCTCTAATGGAGGGTTTTGAAGCTCCAACAAGCACAAAAGGGAAGCTCCTCAAGAAAAGCAAATGGAATGAGGAGCAAATCAAGAGATGCGAGGCCAACTACAAAGTGATCAAGCTATTGGTTAATCTCTTGCCAAGCACCATCTTGGACAAGATTGGAGAATTTCAAGACGCAAAAGAGCTATGGAGCAAATTGGCAAGGCTTCATGAAGATCCCTCCACTATACTAAATCAAGAAAAATCCGAAGAGGGAGATTCATCAAGTGAAGAGGACTCGGAAGTTGAGAGGTGCTCAACATCCGAAGATGAAGCTCAAGAAGCCTCTACCTCAAGGGTCGAAGAGGAAATTCAAGAAGCCTCCACCTCTAGGATTGAGGGGGAGCAAAATGTGTCATTGGCATCGGATCAAAGACAAGCTTCAACATCATATTCCAATGTCAATGAAGAAGAAGAAAGTGCCACCTCTACACCACATGAAGGTATAAGAATTTCAAGTTGTAAAAATAAAGATCATATCATTTGTTTTGAGTGTAGGGAAAAAGGGCACTATAAGAGTAAGTGTCCAAAATTGGTCAAGAAGAAGGTGCAAATGGCACCCAAGACCAAGGAGAAGGCAAAGGAGGTCGACCCCGTGATAAAGAAGGATAAGAAGCACATAGTGTGCTTTTCATGCAAAGAAAAGGGACATTATCGAAATCAATGTCCAAAGGGGAAGAAACCGACCAAGGCAAAAGGGAGGAGCTTAAATCAAGGAGGAGCCTCCAAGAACAAGAATAAGGTATCATTAGGTAATGATACTTATTTTCATCATGATAATATGCATGCTAGAGATAACTATTATCATTTTAATGCTATTTATCATGAAAATAGGAGGAATAAAAATCCTAAGGAAAACTATAGAGCTTTCCATGCTAGGACTACCACCTCTAAGGATAGGGAACAAATTAGGAATTTCCAAGGTAGACCTACCCAATCCAAGGCTAAGAAAAACAATTACCAAGGCTATATTAGAAAACCAAGCCTTGAGGAGGTAATGATTGAAAATCAAGTTTTGAGGTCAAAACTTGATAAATTAGAAAAATCCCTCAAAAGAATAGAAAATCTATTTAAGGGATCTAAGGATCAAAACCTAGGTTTAGGAAATCAAGGACCTTCTAGGAGCAAGAAAGGTTTGGGGTACAAACCTAAGACTAAGGATGATGGTCCATCCTATCATAGAGTTCCATATAAATATGGAACTAAATCTAGGTCTAGGAGTCAAGTCAAGGTCACAAGGGAAGCCATCCCTAGGGTTGACCAAGACAAGACCAACATGACTAAGGCTTCGGAAAAGCCTAAGAAAGTCTTTAGGAAGGTATCAAGGGAAGTCATCCCTAGTGAATACCTAGAACACCCAAGGAGCACCAATAGGTTTTGGGTTCCTAAGAGTGTGTTCGCCACACCCTAGATAGGTCTAGGGAGTGTCAACTCTAATTGGAAGGGTAGTTAACCCAACCTTGATGAAGTTGACACTTTGGGACATTTTCAAGGAATTACTACCCTTGAAAATGAAGGATTTATTTATTTACTCTAGGAGGAGTAAAATTTGTGCCAAACTATATTTTTGGAAGATTGAACTTAATAAAAATTGGCACAGCTAGGATAGAATCCAAAGATAAGCCAAGTTGGGGAGTTTTGGCATTATCTTGGAAATTAGGGCAAATTTAGGGATATCAATGGCTTAGCGATGAGTTATTGATACTTAGATAGGAAATCTAGGTATATTCTTTTATGACACTATGCCATGTTTTGTATGCCCTATCACATGCCATGACATCATATTTCATCATTCATATTTATTATGAAAATATTACATGTCATGTCATACATGCATCATCTAGTTATAATTTTTTTTAAAATCTTAATATGATGCATGTCATAGTCATTAATCATGCATAAATCAATTTTTATTGAACTTAAGGACATTGGCATTAATTGACATCCTAGGTGGATGATCAAAGCTTATAATGTCTAGATAGAAATGCATGAACCCTTAGTTTAGGGAGAATATGACTTTTACATCTCACTAAGACCATAAGTTGACTTGTGTGTATTTTTGAGACACATTAGAAACAAGTGAGATGTTAGGGTGATGAACAAAACTCAAGGTGTTGATAAAGTGCATCAAATTGAGTTTTAGATTCATCAAAACAAGAATTTCAATGAACTCCAATCATTGGGAAAGCTAATGTACAAGTCATGTGCATTTAGCCCAAGGAACATGGTTGGATATTGTTTTTGAAAAACATTTTAAAACTATCTTGGAAAACCTTGGTGAAGACTATCTTTTGATAGCACTCATCATTGATGAAATAGATACAAAATAGAGTAAAACATTGAAGTATTTCAATGGTTTCCAATTTTGTGTCAATCTTTGGAAATGAAGGTTATTTTCATAGAAAACTATTTTTCCATGATAGTATATGGTATAAATAATGTCTACACGAAATTTTAGAATTTTTTGAATTTTGTAGAATTATTTAGGGGTTTCTGAATTTCGGATCTGAAATTGGTTTTCAGATTTCAGAAACTCCCAATCGATCAGGTGATCGATTGGGACCATAGCCAATCGATTGGTTAATCGATTGGTCGATCTTTTTGCGAGCACAGAAGCTCGCGTAATCGATCATTTAATCGATTACAGTCATCCGTAATCGATTCGTTGATCGATTGAGGCTAGTTTAATCGATTGGTTCCCAACACCAATCGATTGGTGAGACTGAAAATGTCTATTTTCAGTCCAATGACCCATTTTTGAGTAACCTACCAATCCCTAAACCCTGGAATTACTTTTATAAGTATATTTGGGTAAATTTCATTGTGAAATCAAAAAGGGAAACGGTTCGGTGAACATTTAAGGGTTAAGGAGAGGTTTTGGTTCAAGTTTTGAATCCCAAAATCTCAATCACCTCAAGTTGAGTTTTTCCTAAAGGTTTTAGGAACTCAAAATCATTGTTGGTGCAATGATAGAGGTTTAGAGCATGTTTTGAGGGGGAGGTCTTCCTTAACAACATGTGGTTGTATTTTTATTTTTGATAAAATGAAAGGATGAAGATTGGAAATCTTCATTATGATGAATGCTCAAGGTTGAGCATAGGTTAAATGAAAAGTATGGGAGTTTCATTGTGTATACCTTTGACCATATAGACTTTCAGGGAGAGTGTTTGATGTGTGTCAAAGGGGGAGAAAATTGAAAGGCTAATAGGGTTTAGTCTTTCTCAAACATATTGTCAAACATCAAAAAGGGGGAGATTGTTGGTGCAATCTTGGTTAGGTCAGGGTTGACCTAGTTTGACAAAGCTCAGGTGAGCTTGAGTCTAGCAAGCTCGGGTGAGCTTGAGGTGTATGTTTCGATGTTTGATAATGATGTTTGAGTGGTCATGATGTGTGAGTCAAGTGGGTCAAGGTTGACTGGAGACTTGACTGGGAAAGACCTAGTGGAACTAGGTGAAGTCCAGGTAGATCGGGGAGATCGTACGCTGGCATGGCAAAAGACCTAGTGGGACTAGGCAGACCTAGTGGGACTAGGTGAAGTCCAGGTAGATTGGGGAGATCGTACGCTGGCATGGCAAAAGACCTAGTGGGACTAGGCAGACCTAGTGGGACTAGGTGAAGTCCAGGTAGATCGGGGAGATCGTGCGCTGGCATGGGAAAAGACCTAGTGGGACTAGGCACACCTAGTGGGACTAGGTGAAATCCAGGTGGATCGGGGAGATCGCACGCTGGCATGGAAAAAGACCTAGTGGGACTAGGCACACCTAGTGAGACTAGGTGAAGTCCAGGTGGATCGGGGAGATCGCACGCTGGCATGGGAGAAGACCTAGTGGGACTAGGTGAAGTCCAGATGGATCGGGGAGATCACATGCTGGCAAGGTGGAAGTCTACCGAGAGACTAGACCTAACTCGAGTGTTAGGCAAACCTGGTGGGGAATCAGGTTAAGTCCGAGCTGGGAGCTAGGCAGTAGAAATCCAGGTTGGTCAAAGGGGTTGACCGGACACTTGGTAGGGGAACCTAGGCTTGTGGAAAGAAGTTGAGTTGGACTCAATCGATTGGGTAATCGATTGAGTCAATCGATCAGGTGATCGATTACAGCAGTTTGTGCGAGGAAGCAGAAGAGTTCTGAATCGATTGGGTAATCCATTCAGGGTATCGGTAATCGATTGGGTAATCGATTACGGCGGTTTGCGCGAGAGAACAGAGAGGCTCTGAATCGATTGGGTAATCGATTCAGGGCAATGGTAATCGATTGGCTAATCGATTACGGTTCGAAAACTAGCCGTTGAACGGCTAAGTGTGACGTGGTAATCGATTGGGTAATCGATCACCAAACCCTAGGCGACGGGTATAAGGTCTTTCGCGCAGGTTTTTGGCCGCAGCTCTTCTTCCTTCTTCCACGCCATTTCAAGAGAAGCTTTGGGGCTTAGTGTTGTTGCACTTCCAAAGTTCTAGAGGCGATCACAAGCTTGAAGATAACAAGGAAAGCAAAGTGTGAGCTTATTTGTAAATCTTGTAAGATTTTATCTTGTATTTACTTTTGTTCTTGTTGTATCTTTGTAACAAGCTTGTAAGAGGTTTCTCCACCTCAAGAAGGAGACTTTCATAGTGTATGAGAGTGTGAGGAGAGTGGATCCTTGGATTAGTCACCCGACCGGGGTGGATACCAAGTAAATCCTTGTGTTAGCGATTGCTTGAAGTGTTCCGCCGCGACAAATCATCTACAAGCGAATCGAAGCTAATCACCCCCCCCCTCTAGCTCGCCAATTGGACCCAACACTTTAGACTAGAGTTTGTACCAAATTTTGTATCTATGCAAGGTTTAAACAAAGTCATTCATTCTACCACTTCGAAACACCAAAACACATGTTCTACAAGACTTAGCCCAATGATCTCTTCCACGGTTCCACCGCCACTGAACATCGATGCAAGTCCCTTCGCCTCCTTAACTTATGCTTTTTCTTTACCTTTGTCTGCAATAGAAGGAAATGCAACTAATAAGCAAAATGCTTAGTAAGTAAATCCTAACTCACAAATCCAACGATAAGGGATAAACATGCTCTTTTCAAATAATGCTTGCTTCAAAACACATGCACTTGGAATTAATTGCACATAAGAACTTTCATACACTTATCATGCTCAATCATGCTTGAAAACATTTACTAGCACTAAAACATTGGCAAATCTAACATGCTCATAATTTCTTTTGCAAACTTACTAATGATACATTTCCACACTTTCAAACACTAACTTCTTTGCTCTTTCTCCTTAACATGCTTGTAACATAACCATGTTATCATACACAACAAAACATACACTTAAGGAAATTGAAACACTTACATATACTTATATACTTCAAAATAATAATCAACTTTCTCAGGCCTTGACAATGTACCTGGTATCAGTGTACCAATGCGCGCATCCCTAATAGGTTTCGGGGTAGCTAGCCACCGCACCCTATTAGAGCTTCTTTCTAACTTTCTGTGGGCCTCTCTTTTGCCCGGTACATGTCCTTTTACAAAAGTAAAATACTTTCTTACTCATAATGCTTGTATTTATCAAGCTAACTTTCTTTTTCATAAACTTTGCACTATAAACCTTTACCTTTTCTTACTTGAAACTTTCATCGAGCACCTTGCGTGCCCTTAACCCCAAAACTCATTTTTGGGACTTTCTTACTCATAATGCTTGTATTTATGAAGCTAACTTTCTTTTTCATAAATCTTGCACTATAAACCTTTACCTTTTCTTACTTGGAACTTTCATCGAGCACATTGCGTGCCCTTAACCCCAAAACTCCTTTTTGGGATTTTTCAAGAACTTACTCTTGTCATACTTAGGTCACATACATAAAAACTTACTCAAATGCATATTCTATGATAAAACATGTATTCTTTAGGAACTTAAAACACACAAATAAGAAAACCATAATCTTAAAGCATGCATTTAGATCACAAACATGGTTCTACAACGAGAAATACATGGCGAAACAACTTCTATTGCAGGTGAGTAATTTACTTACCCTTTTCTTGAAGAAAACTCACTAAGTATCTCGAAATTCCTAGTGTAGGACTCTTTTCCTCTTCCTTTGCAAGAAATCTCCACTCCTTAGCCCTAGGGAAGAAGCCCTAGGCTCTCCACTCAAGAGGAGGAAGAAGGAGGAAGAAAACCCCTTATTTTCTCCCTGTTTTCGCAGCTCCCAACCCTTGCTCGCGCGGCCTCCCAAAACCCTAAAAGGGGTCTTAACACAACTTAAGTGGGAGTTTAAATACCTCTTCATGAAACGGGCTAAATCAACTATAACATTATTTCGTTTCATTCTTTTCTGTGCTTGATACCCTAGCCCAGCTGGTTACTTGGCTGCCCTTAAGGCTTTGCTTCTCCCTGTGGTCGCGGGATCAATCCCCACCCGACCCATTACTTTTTTTTCTTATTTTGATCCGAAAAAATGCTATAATATTCCGAAAAATACTTGAAAAATTCCTAAAAATCCCTAATAATACCAGGAAATTATTGGGTGTTACACTTGCTTCCACTATGCAAGTCTCTACACTTTCTGGCTTATCCTCTGAATCTTCTAATATATCAATCTATGATGGTGGTCCCTGGGGCTCAGTGCAATCCCCTACACCTATAGAATCATCTCCAATGCATGCTTCCTCAGTAATATCTGCAACAACCAATTTGAAAAATTAGGACCCTCAACAACTATATCATCATAAAATAAAAGACTAGAAGGATCACAAAATAAAATACTAGAAGGGTCCTGCAGAGCTTTAGAATCAACTTCAAGGCTATCACAAGCTTTACTATCACTATCCTCCATTGCCTCCATAGCTAATGTATCTTCAGTAGGTATAGGTGGTCCCTGGGGCTCAGTGCAATCCCCTACACTCTCACACCTATCCTCTAAAAACATCTCAATCAATTTAGGCGATCCCTGGGGCTTAGTGCAATCCCCTACACCTGTAGAATCATCTCCAACGCATGCTTCCTCAACAATATCTGTAACAGCCTTATTAAAAAAGTTAGGACCAACATCAACTATATCATCACAAAATAATAGGTGAGAAGGGTCCTGTAAAATTTCAGAATTGAATTCAAGATTGCCACAAGCTTTATTATCCATCTCCTCCAATTCCTCTGTCTCTATTGCAACCTCAACCTCATCTGAGCTAAAATCTCCTCCCACTATATCAAGTAAAGCTTCATCAGCAATTAAATCTGCCTCAACAACTTCATCTGAAATATCCATGCTAATGCTAGGAGGATCCTCTCTAGGATGCTGTGAAAAGTGTAGAGAGACTTTTGGCTCCTCCTCTTGAGCTAAAAATTTTGGAAGTGAACTCTGAACAGGAATTTCAGGAGGAATAGCTGCTGTAGGTGCCCTGATTTTCCTGATTCCTTCTTCTTCTTCCACCAAAATTGCAAAATCAATTGAAGAAGGACTTAGATTTACACTAGGGTCGCTACCAACTGATGTAGAATCCATCCCAGGGCTGTTTTAAAGTGGAAAATAAGATACTGAAAATTTTTCAGGAATTTCAGCTCTTGGAATGTTTAGACTTGAAACAACTTCCTTATTCCTCAAAGTTAGTTCATAATCATGCCCCTCAGAATTAAGAGTAGCTTGAAAAGGTAATTGTCCTGATCTTTGGGCTTGCATTTGTTCCATTTCAATAACCAATTGTCCCAGGTGTCTCTCAATGTTTTGTAAAGGAGGATCATTTTTTTCGTTCTTGCAAGAGTTGTTGTAACATCTCCTCCAGCCTTTGTTGTTGACCCTCAAGCTCACTAGAATCCTCAAAATCTCCTTGATTGGTGTGGAACTCCTGTTGAACTTGAAATGCTGCATTAGGTTGCTCAGAAACATGACTAGGCTGTGAATTCTAAAATTAAAATTGTTGGGGCTGATCAATTGAATAATTGGGCTGCTGAAGTTGCTAAAAATTAGTTTGACAACTTGGTGGAGGTTGCTGAAAATTGTGACTCTGAAATTGCTGATCTGCTTGCTGAAAGTGTTGGTTGAAAGGCTGAAAATGTTGGAGCTGTGAAGATGGAAAATCTTGTTGCAAATTCCAATTGTGGCTGATAAACTTGCTGTGAAGGTTGACATCCTTGTTGATCATAATGAAATGGTTGTTGGAAATCTTGGAAATTCTACTGAAACTATTATTGTGGCTGCTGAAATGGTTGAAAATTTTGCTAAAAATTAGGATTATAACCTTGCTGAAAATTCTGGAATTGTGGTTGAAATTGTTGTGGTGGCTGATTGAAAGGTTGAACTTTATGAAAACCTTGCTGAAATTGTTGAAGTGGAGGCTGAAATTGATAATTTGATTGCCGAAAATTTGAATTGGACTACTAAAAATATTGATATTGCTGCTGAAATTGTTGACACAGCTGTTGAAAATTCTGAAATGGTGGTTGTCCATGTTGTCGGTGCAGTTGTGAATTAAAATGATTCCCCCAACCCAAATTGCAAGTAGATGAATAAACGTTGGGTCTTCGTTGGAATTCCATTTGCTTCACCAAAAACTTTAACTCCAATAATGATATTTTGAGCTCTGATTATTCAGTTGAAAACATTTTGATGTAGCCACCTGCAGTCCTGTCACAAAACAAACAAAATGGCAGCAATCGTATATAGAAAGATAAAGCAGATAAAATGGAATCAAAGAAGATGAATATTAAACACAAACTCAAATTAAACAAACTCAACTAGTGGTTCCCCGGCAACGGCGCAAAAATTTTGACGGACTCAAAATAGATGTCACGAATGTGAATCTCAAATTTAGAAATTTATAAAGTTGAAAACCCTTTGGCTAACAAAATAGAAATGTAGTAGAGGGGTCTCAGGTCGTATTTTTCCAAAGACTAGTTGAATGAATGTTTAACTTGAGTTTGCAGGTTATTTGTCGTTTGATGTTTTGGGTTTTCTAATAAAATGGGGGTTTTTGCGATAAGGAATGAAATAGCAATGCGGAACGAAATGAGCTTTACTAAAGCAAAGAGCGAACTAGGAAATTGCAAGAACTACTATTAACCTATTGAAAAGAACTTAAGTAATTCAACTTTAACAATTAAATTGAAATTAAAGAACTAATTGCAGGGAATAAATGACATGAAAGTAATTGCAGAATTAAAGAAAGTAGGACAAAACTTGGCTTATGAACTTGACTTGAATTTTGAAGGAAACAAGTTAAAACAATTGAAGAAAACAAGTGCTTGGAACAAGAAATTATCCTAAATTCAACATCAAATTAGTTTGTATCCAAAACTTCCCTTCGCCGTCACACGAAGGATGAGCTATGAACCCCCTAGCTCAAAAACCATTGAAGGAAACCTCCCCTGCTCAGCTTCCTATTGTAGGACCGGTGCCGTCGATAGAGGGGGGGGTGAATATCGACCGTGAAAAACCTTTCGGAATTCTTCGTAAAACTTTCGTTCTGGACTTAGAATAATAGTAGCGCAGCGGAAAATAATTTAGAATGAAAAAACAAGGCAAGACAGTGACACAGCGGATTTTTACTCGATTCCCGACCCCCCAGGGTCAGTACATCCAAGGCCTATGCACGGGAACGCTCGTCCACTATTGGTCTCCTTCCCGGACCTTCCAGAGGTGGAGAAACCTAACTTACAGTGCAAGATTACAATCAATAATATAGAAATTTAAGTACAGTAATTAACTAAATGCAAACCAACAAGACAAGGATGAAGCTCGGCCAATCTGGACCTCCGAAGTGCCGCGCACTTCCTCCTGGAGCCTCCCAGTCGTAGAGCCTCGTTTCTAGTGCGTTGCCATCGGTCAGAATGCTTGGAATGGTTCTTAGAAGTCGTGTCTGATGCAGAGGGGTCGAAGCCCCTTATATAGTTCTCCTAGGGGCGCCCCGGACGCTGGGGCGCCCCGGACGCTGGGGCGCCCCGGACGCTGGGGCGCCCCGGACGCTGGGGCGCCCCGGACGCTGGGGCGCCCCGGACGCTGGGGCGCCCCGGACGCTGGGGCGCCCCGGACGCTGGGGCGCCCCGGAAGACTCGGTCAAACTTTATCCCTGCACCTACCTCGCCGCAGCTGATAACAGCTTTGACCAGGGCACCCTGGATGTTTCGGGCGCCCTTGTGAAGGCTTATCCTGTGTTCTGACCTCGAAACAACAAAACAGCTTCGAATCCGGGCGCCCCAGACGCTCCGGGCGCCCCCTTGACACCTGTTCTGCCTGCTTCATGTTTACTGCATTTTTAGTACTGTCTGGGGGTGCCCCCACTGTCTGGGGCGCCCTGGCTACATGGGGGCACCCCCAATGATGGGGGCGCCCTAGTTGCATGGGGGCGCCCTGCTTAGGGCCTCCAACACCTTTTTGCCTCGTTTAACTACTTTGTCTCCGGTTCTTGATACCTACAAGATACACAAACACAAAGCATGGGTACATATAATGTTAGCCTTAGGGACTTGGTTCGGACTTTGGATTTGCATGAAATCCTAGGTCGAACCGGCACGAGTTCCTATCCCCGAGAACTCGCCCTTCACCTACTCCTTTCAGGAGACGGTTGCCACCCAGCCCTTCAAGTGGACTTTTGCTTAGCTTCCGATACTTCCGGACCTCGAGACGCCCAAACCCTGACCCGTCTCTACTCCTGTCCTTAGTCATCGCTCAGCTAAGTTGCTCAGTCCCTTGGACCAAGACTTCATTCCCTAGCAGTCCTTCGCCAGGTCTTCATTCCCTAGCAGCCCTTTGCTAGGTGCCTAGCAGCCCTTCGCTAGGTCTTCTATGCTTAGTAGTCCTTCACTAGGTGCCTAGCAGCCCTTCGCTAGGTCTTCTATACCTAGTAGTCCTTCACTAGGTGCCTAGCAGCCCTTCGCTAGGTCTTAGGGTTACGATACCTAGCAGCCCTTCGCTAGGTGCCTAACAGCCCTTCGTTAGGTCTTAGAGTTTCAATACCTAGCAGTCCTTCGCTAGGTGCCTAGCAGCCCTTCGCTAGGTCTTTAGGGTTCCGATGCCTAGATTAACTAGGATTTTTCTTCAGCTAAGGTTACTTCTCTTTTGCTCCCCTTTGTCTGTTCAATATATCACTGACTTAAGTGAATTATCAAACATTAAAACACTTAAAGAGGAACATCATTGATGCAACTTGCACCAACAATCTCCCCCTTTTTGATATTTGACAATAACTTAAGTTAGATTGGTTTAAAGGGGCTAACTTACTGTCCTTGGGAAAAAATGATATGAGTTTTGAAACTACATTTTTGATTTTTGGGAGAAAATTTTCCAACTTCTAACTTAAGCCCACCTCTCCCCCTTTGTCATACATCAAAAAAAAATCAAAAAATACTTGCACCAACAATGAACACCTTTGGTTCTTTTTGAAGATGCTAATAAATTTTTGAAACATAGCATAAAACTAATACTTAAGTATTTTGAATTCAGAAAAGACAATTTTTTTGAGAAAATACCGGATTTTTGAAGGTCCAAATATTTTGAAAAATGATCTTTTGAAGGTTTTGAGAGAATAGATTGAGCAGTTTTGAAAGATATTTTGAAAAATATAAGTTTTTCTGAAAAATATTATACATATTTTGCAAGTACTAACTATTTTTGAAAATGATGAGACTTTGAGAAATATAAGTAATTTTTGCAAGGAATTATGTATTTTGAAAGTATACTATTTCACTTGACTTGGTTTCTTTTCCAGTCTGACACAATCCTAGGAAATCTTGTTAACTACAAGAACATTTTCCTAAGTGTCCTAGAAATTTTTCAAACTCAAGTAAATATAAAAATAATTGCATAAGTCATAGAACTTCTGAAAAATAGTGAGTATATTTTGAAAAATGTATAAATTTTTGAAGTCATAATACTTGATTTGGTTTATCTTCCAGTCTGACACAATCATAGGAAACCTTGTTGACTATAAGGACATTTTCCTAAGTGTCCTGGAGAATTTTCCAACTCAAGCTAAACATTATTTCAAATTTTTGAAAATAATAGTATATATTTTTGTTTTGGGAAAATTAATAGTATTTTGAAAGACTACTTACGTTTTCAACAGGATTTGAAAATACCGTGCATGAAAACATTTGAAATATTCAATAAGTCTTTTAATTTGACCTCCCCCTAAACTTGACCCAGTCTTGGGAAGCTTGTTGACCACAAGTACTCTTCCTCTAAGTCTTAAGGGTTGATTCAAATTAAAGAAATTATCTAATAATTTCAAAACAATTAATTAAACAAAATTATTTCAGAAGTTTGATTTATACTCCCCCTAAAGTTGACACATCCTAGGAGTCCTTGTAGATTATGAAGTGGACCTTCCTCTGTGTCTTTAGGGTTTATCAAAATCAAACAAGACAGATAAATCTTTTTCGAAAAACACAAGTGATAACGATTTAAAACTCAGTTTTCGAAAAGTATTAAATAATAGTAATTTTTACAGTGTAGTTTTCGAAAGCCAAAAAAAAAATGAAAATCACTCCCCCTGTATACTATCCCATTTGACTCTATCTAAGTGCCTTAACGAACTTTAGTGTTGTCCTAAGAGGCTTGTGTCTAATTGCGTGAGTCAAATAATTTTTGAAAAGATATAATTTTTGAAAAACGTATAATATGTATACTCAATCAGACAAGCATGAATTTCATAAAAACATTATTATGTTGAAACACTATTTTGAAAATACATTTTTAGAAAAATATTCTAATGATTTTGAAAAATAATTTTGAAAAATATTTTTCAATTTATTAGTCCTTAACATCTCACCCATTTTAGATGTATCAATACAACAAGCATGATTGCCTTATAAGTGTATTGTGAGATGCTTGAATCATTTTTCTTTAATTTATTTTTAATTCTAAGATTTAATTGAAGCTTGTGTTAGATTTGAATTTGACAAGAAGTAACTTGAATTTGAATTTCAAAAATTGGCTTCCAGGTCTTGGCGAGGCACTAGGCCTTCTTTGGCCGTAGCCTTATTGGATCATCAACCCTTTCCTTGACAAAGCCTTTTAATGAAATTTTATTTTCAAAATTACTTATTGATAAATTCTGATCTAACTAGTTTGGATCTTGGATCGGTAGCTTCGGCTAGTTTCACCAGTCTAAAGAGACCAAGTATACCTGACCTTTATTAGAATTGGCTTCCCTAACGTACTATCATCTCATCGCCACCCAATACTAGGTTGATCAAGTTTCAATTATTTTTTTTCCTATAGCCGTTCTAATATATGCATAAAATTTAAACATGAATGACATGTCATATAAAAAGAAGTAGCAGATGCATGACAAGACAATTATGTATGAGTCAAACAAGTCCAAAGCATTTTATTTAAGTTTCTAAAAATGTATCAAATTCCCGATTTGATACATGTCGTGTGAACCCGCGAATATGCCAACCCACTTTGACATATTTGATGTTATTAATTTTAATTGTTACAGTTTGCGTAAAATTTTATTTTAGTTTGAGTTTAAGTTATTTAAGATTTGAAGTTGAGTTAATTGAAGTTTGAATTAACTTGAAAATTAACTAACTAAGATTGAATTGATTTGAATCAATTAAAGTTGAATTTATTTGAAGTGGATTGAATTGATTAGCTTTATTTGAATCAAATTGATTTAATTGACTTAATTAAAATTTTAATTGAATTGAATTTAATTTTAATTTAATTTAATTTGAATTTAATTTAATTTAATTTGAATTTAATTTAATTTAATTTGAATTTAATTTGAATTTAACTTAATTTGAAGTTAAATGTTAAATCTGACACTTTTGATTAGGTCTCAGAAATTTCCAGAGGGTTACCAGATAGGTTCTGTGGTTTTCGAGTCCTTGGACACAAACTTAGGGATCAAAATATATTAAAACTAATAATTACAAGGGCTAATGAGTATATAACCTTAAACCCTAGGGGTGGACTTGCGATTAGACGGAAATAGTTGGACTTAAATGCAAAATGAACCAACTAATACACCCTGACCTAAATCCCATTTGGCCGACTCCTCACACCCGATCCCTTCACTCTTTCGGATTCCTCCTCTTCTTCCGCCGCAGCCGAGAAGCAACCGATCACGCTCTTCTCTTCTCCTACGCACGCGCGACCTAGCAGCAAACCAAACTTCCCGATTCCTCCTCTTCACTCGCCGCAGCCGACGCCCTTCCTTCTTCATCGTCTTACTCTTCTTCTGGTGTGGCGAACCCTAGTTGCAGCCGACGCCTATTGACGGGAGGCACTCTGACGATGCCCTAGCTCCCGTCGACAGTGGTGAGAGGTCGATTTCCCTTATCTGTGCGTCCTTTCTTCATAATCGCCGCAAGTGATCGTCACTCATCTCTCTGACCTAATCTCCCTTCGTGGCTTCTAATCCGAAGCTTAAATGGGCAAGGACAGATCCGGGGTTAATGCGAGTCATTGGAGACGAGGGAATCCCGGTGGCGTTTTCGTCTTGCAACCTCTGAGCTCGTTGGATCAGGGCAAGAATCATCCCTGCCGGCGCATCAGGTAATGTGTTCTTGGGTTACTTTTCTGGTCTCATTCTTGGATGAATTAAGAATTGAAATTGTGCTTTGGTGGTATATTCTTGGATTTGGCAGAAAGTTCCGGTGAGAATGCGACCTGGCGCCTGAGGTAGGGATGAAATCAGTCCTGTTACTGGAGTAGAAGTGGTAGTATGTTGATTGAATGAATGTATTGTGTTGCAGCTTAGAATTTGAGGGTGTTTGGTAAGGATTTGAAGTGTGTAGCCGGTTGTCTTCTTGGATTTGGCTGCGGTGGACTTGGGATCTATTGTTTCCTCAACATTGGTTGCTGTGAAGGCCTGTGAAATTGAGGTAAGAAGATGTTGGGATGTTTTATACTGGATTAATCCATTTGAAACTGGTTGGATTGCAGTTTTAGGATTAAACCAAAAGTAGAATATATATATTTCTAAATCATAATTATGTGAAGTGATTAAGAACCTAATCTTAACTACGCGTGGTAGAATTCGAGAGAAACTTAAATCTTAATTACGTGGGCTAATTAAGAATCGATCAGTTAATTGGATAAGATTAACTGAAAAGGAAATGATTAGGTTAACCTTGGGTTGGTTTGGGGATTAATTAGCTGATTATCATATATGTGTTATAGCTAATTAAATACCTCCTTGATCCAGGGACTTGACTTGGATTTATTGCTGCTTATTATTGGTGGGTGGTTCTTTCTGCTTGATATGAACTTCACCTCTTTGGAGGCGGGTACTTCTTGCTTGTATCTGTAGATCCACTTTATCTTTATGCATGGCTAGTTATTTATGCAGTAGGCTGATATTGACCTTTATCTGCTACCGTTTTGTTATCTTGCTTGATACTTATGCTTGACCTTGGATATGATCTGCTTTTACTTCTATACAGTCTCGTTTATTTGTTATCTGACTCTGTATAGCATTGGTATGAGCATGAGTATGTGGATATAGATTAGCATACCATTGTATGGTTGCATTGGTTAAGTCTGGTCATACTTACACGTGTGTCTAGATATGGACTGATTGGGTTATTGTGGTATATCACCTGATATCTGCATTGGTTGATTTTATTCATACTTGCCCGTGTGTCTGGATATAGGATTGATTGGGTTATGATGCATACATATGACCTGTGCATGATAGGTTATGTTATGTGTCGATGACCTGGTAGGGGTTGCATGTGTTAGTCATGCACCATACCTGCACTGTTGCATGCCGGCGATCAGCGACTCCCTTGTGGTTGAGCCTAATCGTCTTCCGGCACATGATATGCACACACAGCCACTCATGGGTTAGTGGATACCGTTGGGTGTGTGCATTTGCTCTATACTGCTCCGCTCGTCCGCTCATGGGTAGTGGTTTCGGAGCGTGGTAGCAGGCAGGGATCCCTTCCCTTTCCATAGACCAGAGAAGATGAGAGAGATATCTCCCCCATATATACATGGGGCGGAGCGATAGCTCCACCAGCATCCTGTCCACTCGGTCACTCAGGAGCAGTGATAGCAGGGTGTGTACAGTGTCACAACTCTACCCACTCGGCCGACACAGTATCACCTGTCTCGGTGACTTGACTGGAGTTAGGGGGTGACCATGACATTGCATCATGTGCATATGATGCATTTATGCATTGATTGTGTTTGCTGCATTTACTTGCTGCACTTGTTTGACATACACATACAGGATGTACTTTTGGTATGGTTTGTTGACCCTGCACTTGCTCGTATGGTTCGAGTCCTATTATGATCATGATAGACTGATTTCTGGTATGTACAGTCTTTTATTGTTTCAGTTATGCATACTTCTGATATTATGCTGGAGACTGTATCCTGTTGTTTCTTTATAGCTGCTTTAGCTACTTTTCAACCATGCATATCTTTCTATATACCCGCGAGTCCACTTGGACTCACCACCCGTCGTAATATTTTTGTTTTCAGGTTGATAGCTCGCCGGAGGAGCCCAGTTGCCAGTCCCGGGTCCCCACGACTCCTTTTGGATAGAGGCTTCCGCTGGTTTTGTTTTCCTTTGATAGCGTAGTCTACGTTTGTATTCGTTACATATATCTTGGGCTTGTATTGGATTTATTCATACGATATTGTATTTTTGAGTCCTCTGTTGGACTTTGTGCTTGTGGTTTTGGCTACATACCTGCCCAGGGGGCAGCTCAGGTGAGTTTATATTTCCAGTATAGTGTTTTATCATTTTTATCCTTTATACATATCTGTTTTGAGGCCTGAGGCCAATTTATAAATTGCGTGGGTTTGTGTGTTTGTGTAAATTGTCCACCGGATAGGAGAGATGCTGCCCGATTTTATATTGGACCAGCGGCTCCAATGGTCTCGGGGCGTGACAATTTATTTTGGTATCAGAGCGTAGGTTACGATGCCTACTTATTTTTGTGTTTTCCGGACTTTCCGAATTTCTCTGATACCAATTTATTTTGGTATCAGAGCTCAGGTTGTGAGATACCTCGGATATTTGCGGATTTTTCGGTGTTTCTCTGATACCAATTTATTTTGATATCAGAGCCTAGGTTTGCGGATACCTTAGGGACTTATGGATTTAGGTTTGTGTTGCATATTTGATTTACGGATTTGTCGGAGGTAAATCTGATACCTACCCGGTAGGTGTTGGAGCTCGGGTTAGATGAGTCTACCCGAATACATTTCGGATTTTCGGTGTCGTTTTCACGACGTGATTTGTACTCTGGGACTTGGCAGCAATGGGACATCTCCAGGCAGCAAGAGGTATACCTTCTGGACTTATCCTACTTTTAGTATTCACTATTAGAGTTAGGATTGGTTAGATTATCCCAGTTTGGGGGATCGTATATTCATACTAGATGGATAGATATTCATATACTTGGTTTTAGTTTAATTGACTTGTTGTCAATCTATCTTATTCGTGATCGTTCATGGGAGCGACTAGTCGACACGTTGTGAATGAGATCTTGGACTGGGGAATGCTAATTCTCTAGTAGCATCGACTGTTGAGTCGGAAAGCCAAGGTTGAATCTGTCGACAACCTTTTGGAGGTTAAGGATTTTAGTTTTTCCAGACTTTACTATTTGTAGTACGTGTTCTAGGTATTATTAGGTGAGCGAGAACTAGGGTTGCTTACCATAGTTGGCTCAATCAGGGTAGGATCGTCTTACCCTAGTTCAAAGGTTTTCAGACCTTTAGGTTGCTCGTGTCTGGTTAGAGGACCTGGAAGACACGTTTAGGGTAGCATTAGCTATGTGCTATCATTGTTAGTAGAGGATTGATACATCCTATTGTATGAGGACTTTGATCCTGGATCACCTGTACTTGGTTGTTGACCTAGAAGGTACGGTTTGATGGGTGACTTGAGCCGATACAGAAAAGTGTGGAGCTAATTGCTTCACACCTACGTGTTACCGCGCGTACTTTGTTTGGATAACCAAGGCGGTACCTTCGTACTTATGATTTGTGCTGAGGCGAATCACTTACGAGGCTAGACCACCTTTTGGGTGGAAGATGCCGAAGACGACCTTCATGGAATAAAGAATCACTTCGTGATTAGGTTGAGATATTCTTGGGAAGTAGAGTATCTCTATTTCCTTGCTATGGAGTTAACCTCAGAGGTTTTTGAACCTTGAGTGGAGGAATTGAAGAGTTTGGGGTTTCGAGACGATGGTCGATCGACTTGCTTGTCGCTACGCTATTTTATGAGGGATTTTGACTCATAGATTGAGCGTATGTGACTGGATCATCTTGATGGGACATTGAGATATAGGACCGGCAAGAGTGCAGAGGATGTGAAGTTAGTTGTGTCCTTACCTTCCGGAAAAGTATTGGACATTAACCAGAAGGTTAAAGGATGACCATCGGTATTTCAGTGGTTATACCTCCACTCTGGATTCACTAGTTCTCGAAAGGATAGAGTTGATATCACCTCTTCCTTATATGTGTTGAGAGTTGGATTGAGATTATGAATGTCCATGACTTCTTGGTACTTGAGATATTGGAATTCGATGTCATTCTTAGCAGAGTTTGGCTTACAGTGTACCATGCCATCGGGGATTGCCGAACGAGGGTGGTTACTTTTCGACCTCCGGACCAACCCTCGTCGGATTTCACCGCCATCCGAAACGACGGTATATCTGTTATTTCTGCGCTCCAGGCACAGAGATTGCTATCACTGGGCTGTCAGGGTTATCTGTTATCGATGGTTAGCGTGGATGACAACGGTTATATTTCTCTTCCGGACATTCCAGTTGTTCGGGAGTTCCCATATGTCTTTCCAGAGGAGCTACCGGGTCTTCCTCCCAGGAGACAGATAGAGTTCACGATTGAGCTGATTCCGGGGACTGCCCCGGCATCTAAGGCTCCTTATCGCATGGCACCGAAAGAGTTGGACGAGCTGAAGGTCCAACTCCAGGAGTTATTAGACCGAGGGTTCATCAGACCGAGCGTATCTCCTTGGGGTTCACCGGTTCTGTTTGTCAAGAAGAAGGACGGTTCTTTGAGGTTATGCATTGACTACCGACAGTTGAATGCAGTAACCATCAAGAACAAGTACCCGTTGCCACGGATAGAGGATTTGTTTGATCAGCTCAGAGACACCTCAGTGTATTCTAAGATTGATCTGCGGTCCGGATATCATCAGCTGAGAGTTAGAGACTCAGATATTCAGAAGACAGCGTTCCGCACTAGATATGGGCACTATGAGTTCTTGGTAATGCCATTTGGGCTTACCAACGCTCCAGCGGTATTCATGGACTTGATGAACCGCATATTCTTGGAGTATTTAGATCAGTTTGTGATTGTCTTCATTGATGACATCTTGATCTATTCGCGTTCTGAGGAGGAGCATGCACAGCATCTTCGCATAGTTTTAGAGACTCTCCGACGGGAGCGCTTATTTGCGAAGTTCAGCAAATGCGCATTCTGGCTATCCTCAGTCGGTTTTCTGGGGCACGTGGTTTCCAGCCGTGGTATTTCAGTAGACCCCCAGAAAATTGAGGCTGTCACCAGTTGAGAGCAGCCGAACTCAGTTCAGGAGGTTCGTAGTTTCTTGGGATTAGCCGGCTACTACCGAGGATTTATTGAGAGCTTCTCGAGGATAGCTATGCCGCTGACACGCCTTACCAGGAAAGGCGTGAAGTTCACATGGACAGAGGCATGTGAGGCTAGTTTCCAGGAGCTGAAGCAGAGATTAGTGACGGCACCCGTCCTCGTTCTTCCAGCAGGAGAGGACGGATTTGTGCTTTATACGGATGCATCTTATCAGGGATTGGGCGCCGTTCTGATGCAGCACAGCCGGGTAGTGTCTTATGCTTCTCGACAGCTGAAGGAGCATGAGAGGAACTACCTAGTTCACGATTTAGAGTTGGCAGCGATTATTTTTGCTCTGAAGATTTGGAGGCACCATTTGTATGGGATCACATTTGAGATATTCACAGATCATAAGAGCCTCAAGTACCTTTTCACGCAGAAGGAGCTCAACCTCCGACAGAGGAGGTGGATGGAGTTCCTGAAGGACTATGATTGTACCATTAGCTACCACCCTGGGAATACTAATGTCATTGCTGACGCCCTGAGTAGGAAGTCCAGAGGGGTACTGGCCTACCACCGAGTTCTGGTTATCGAGATCATTCAGAGTTTCTCAGAGTTGGGTCTAGAGGAGCAGGGTCAGACTGAGAGGGGTATTCTGGAGACCATTGTTGCTCAGTCTTCCATCCGGACGAGGATCAGAGAGGCTCAGGCGAGCGATCAGCATATGCAGTTCCTCGGCAGTCGAGCAACCACAGAGCAGCAGTCTGATTTTACACGAGACGATGTGGATGTCTTGTATTTTCACGGGAGACTTTGCGTACCCGAGGGCCACCCTATTTTGGAGGAGCTATTACAGGAGGCACATCGCTCCCGATTTGCTATCCATCCGGGGGCCACTCGCATGTATCGGGATCTGAGACGTTCCTACTGGTGGAACGGAATGAAGCGAGATATTGTTGACTTCATAGCTCGATGCCTGGTATGCCAGCAGGTTAAGGCAGAGCACCAGAGACCTGCTGGGCTACTTCAGAGTATTCCCATTCCCGAGTGGAAGTGAGAACACATTACTATGGATTTCGTGGTGGGATTGCCTAGGACCAGACGAGGCCTTGACACGATTTGGGTGATCGTTGATCGATTGACCAAATCTATGCAATTTCTAGCTACTCGGAGGACCGATTCATTGAATAGATTAGCAGAGCTGTATTGCAGAGAGATCATCAGATTGCACGGCATACCGTTGAGTATCATCTCCGACCGAGATCCGCGTTTCACCTCACGTTTCTGGCAGAGTCTGCAGAAGGCCATGGGTACCGAGCTCAGATTTAGTACCGCCTTCCATCCGCAGACCGATGGTCAGTCAGAGCGTACCATCCAGACCTTGGAGGACTTACTGCGAGCCTGTGTTATGGATTTCGGAGGCAGTTGGGAGGATCATCTGCATCTTGTCGAGTTCGCCTACAACAACAGCTATCATGCGGCTATCCAGATGGCCCCGTATGAGGAGTTGTATGGTAGGCCTTGTCGGACACCCATCCTCTGGGAGGAGGTTGGGGAATCCCAGCTGTTAGGACCTCAGAGAGCTCAGCACGAGGCAGAGTTAGTCCGTACTATCAGACGCAGGATATCTGAGGCGCAGGATCGTCAGAAGAGCTATGCCGACCGGAGACAGAGACCTCTGGAGTTCTCCGTAGGTGATCATGTATTTCTGCGAGTTTCACCCACGAAAGGGGTGAAACGATTCGGTCTTCGAGGTAAGCTTGCTCCGCGTTACATCGGACCATTCCAGATTCTGGAGAGGGTTGGAGCAGTTGCTTATCGTTTGGCCCTTCCACCATCCATCACCGGTGTACACGATGTATTTCACGTATCCATGCTGAGGAGATACGTACCAGACCCTTCACACGTGTTGTCGGATGTCTCGGTTCCACTTCAGCCTGACGCGACTTACGAGGAGATTCCTGTACGGATTTTGGGTCACCGAGAGCGTCAGTTGCGGAACAAGACAATCCGGCTGGTTAAAGTCGGATGGCAGCATCACTCAGATGAGGAGGCTACCTGGGAGCTTGAGGATGTCATCCGAGCTCGTTACCCCCACCTGTTCACTTGAGGTATATATGGCTAGTTACTATTCAGTATTTATATCGGCATACTTCTTGATAGTGTTTACTATAGTGAATATCGAAATTTGGGGACCAAATTTTTATTAGTGGGGGAGGATGTTAAATCCGACACTTTTGACTAGGTCTCGGAAATTTCCAGAGGGTTACCAGATAGGTTCTGGGGTTTTCGAGTCCTTGGACACAAACTTAGGGATCAAAATATATTAAAACTAATAATTACAAGGGCTAATGAGTATATAATCTTAAACCCTAGGGGTGGACTTGCGATTAGACGGAAATAGTTGGACTTAAATGCAAAATGAACCAACTAATACACCTTGACCTAAATCCCATTTGGCCGACTCCTCACACCTGATCCCTTCACTCTTTCGGATTCCTCCTCTTCTTCCACCGCAGCCGAGAAGCAGCCGATCACGCTCTTCTCTTCTCCTACGCACGCGCGACCTAGCAGCAAACCAAACTTCCCGATTCCTCCTCTTCACTCGCCGCAGCCGACGCCCTTCCTTCTTCATCGTCTTACTCTTCTTCTGGTGTGGCGAACCCTAGTCGCAGCCGACGCCTATTGACGAGAGGCACTCTGACGATGCCCTAGCTCCCGTCGACAGTGGTGAGAGGTCGATTTCCCTTATGTGTGCGTCCTTTCATCTCAATCGCCGCAAGTGATCGTCACTCATCTCTCTAACCTAATCTCCCTTCGTGGCTGCTAATCCGAAGCTTAAATTGGCAAGGACAGATCCGGGGTTAATGCGAGTCATTGGAGACGAGGGAATCCCGGTGGCGTTTTCGTCTTGCAACCTCTGAGCTCGTTGGATCAGGGCAAGAATCATCCCTGCCGGCGCATCAGGTAATGTGTTCTTGGGTTACTTTTCTGGTCTCATTCTTGGATGAATTAAGAATTGAAATTGTGCTTTGGTGGTATATTCTTGGATTTGGCAGAAAGTTTCGGTGAGAATGCGACCTGGCGCCTGAGGTAGGGATGAAATCAGTCCTGTTACTGGAGTAGAAGAGGTAGTATGTTGATTGAATGAATGTATTGTGTTGCAGCTTAGAATTTGAGGGTGTTTGGTAAGGATTTGAAGTGTGTAGCCGGTTGTCTTCTTGGATTTGGCTGCGGTGGACTTGGGATCTATTGTTTCCTCAACATTGGTTGCTGTGAAGGCCTGTGAAATTGAGGTAAGAAGATGTTGGGATGTTTTATACTGGATTAATCCATTTGAAACTGGTTGGATTGCAGTTTTAGGATTAAACCTAAAGTAGAATATATATATTTCTAAATCATAATTATGTGAAGTGATTAAGAACCTAATCTTAACTACGCGTGGTAGAATTCGAAAGAAACTTAAATCTTAATTACGTGGGCTAATTAAGAATCGATCAGTTAATTGGATAAGATTAACTGAAAAGGAAATGATTAGGTTAACCTTGGGTTGGTTTGGGGATTAATTAGCTGATTATCATATATGTGTAATAGCTAATTAAATACCTCCTTGATCCAGGGAGTTGACTTGGATTTATTGCTGCTTATTATTGGCGGGTGGTTCTTTCTGGTTGATATGAACTTCACCTCTTTGGAGGCGGGTACTTCTTGCTTGTATCTGTATCCACTTTATCTTTATGCATGGCTAGTTATTTATGCAGTAGGCTGATATTGACCTTTATCTGCTACCGTTTTGTTATCCTGCTTGATACTTATGCTTGACCTTGGATATGATCTGCTTTTACTTCTATACAGTCTCGTTTATTTGTTATCTGACTCTGTATAGCATTGGTATGAGCATGAGTATGTGGATATAGATTAGCATACCATTGTATGGTTGCATTGGTTGAGTCTGGTCATACTTGGACGTGTGTCTAGATATGGACTGATTGGGTTATTGTGGTATATCACCTGATATCTGCATTGGTTGATTTTATTCATACTTGCCCGTGTGTCTGGATATAGGATTGATTGGGTTATGATGCATACATATGACCTGTGCATGATAGGTTGAGTTATGTGTCGATGACCTGGTACGGGTTGCATGTGTTAGTCATGCACCATACCTGCACTGTTGCATGCCGGCGATCAGCGACTCTTTTGTGGTTGAGCCTAATCGTCTTCCGGCACATGATATGCACACACGACCACTCATGGGTTAGTGGATACCGTTGGGTGTGTGCATTTGCTCTATACTGCTCCGCTCGTTCGCTCATGGGTAGTGGTTTCGGAGCGTGGTAGCAGGCAGGGATCCCTTCTCTTTCCATAGACCAGAAAAGATGAGAGAGATATCTCCCCCATATATACATGGGGCGGAGCGATAGCTCCACCAGCATCCTGTCCACTCGGTCACTCAGGAGCAGTGATAGCAGGGTGTTTACAGTGTCACAGCTCTACCCACTCGGCCGACACAGTATCGCCTGTCTCGGTGGCTTGACTGGAGTTAGGGGGTGACCATGACATTGCATCATGTGCATATGATGCATTTGTGCATTGATTGTGTTTGCTGCATTTACTTGCTGCACTTGTTTGACATACACATACAGGATGTACTTTTGGTATGGTTTATTGACCCTGCACTTGCTCGTATGGTTCGAGTCCTATTATGATCATGATAGACTGATTTCTGGTATGTACAGTCTTTTATTGTTTCAGTTATGCATACTTCTGATATTATGCTGGAGACTGTATCCTGTTGTTTCTTTATAGCTGCTTTAGCTACTTTTCAACCATGCATATCTTTCTATATACCCGCGAGTCCACTTGGACTCACCACCCGTCGTAATATTTTTGTTTTCAGGTTGATAGCTCGCCGGAGGAGCCCAGTTGCCAGTCCCGGGTCCCCACGACTCCTTTTGGATAGAGGCTTCCGCTGGTTTTGTTTTCCTTTGATAGCGTAGTCTACGTTTGTATTCGTTACATATATCTTGGGCTTGTATTGGATTTATTCATACGATATTGTATTTTTGAGTCCTCTGTTGGACTTTGTGCTTGTGGTTTTGGCTACGTACCTGCCCAGGGGGCAGCTCAGGTGAGTTTATATTTCCAGTATAGTGTTTTATCATTTTTATCCTTTATACATATCTGTTTTGAGGCCTGAGGCCAATTTATAAACTGCGTGGGTTTGTGTGTTTGTGTTAATTGTCCGTCGGACAGGGGAGATGCTGTCCGATTTTATATTGGACCAGCGGCTCCAATGGTCTCGGAGCGTGACATTAAATTAATTTAATTTAAATTTAAATTAATTTAATTTGAATTTAATATGAATTTAATTTAATTTGAATTTAATTTAACTTAATTTGAATTTAATTTAATTTGAATTTAATTTAATTTAAATTTAATTTAATTTAATTTGAATTTAATTTTATTTAAATTTAATTTAATTAAGATTTAATTCGAATTTAATTAGGATTAAATTAAGATTTAATTCAAATTTAATTAGGATTTAATTAAGATTTAATTCGAATTTAATTAGGATTTAATTAAGATTTAATTCGAATTTAATTAGGATTTAATTGAGATTATAATGATTAATTAATAATTGTGGGTTTAAATTCATCATTTTCATTATTTCAAAAATTTGTTCTTCATTTTTATCTTTCTTTTCAAGTTTTTCTAATAATTTTGATTTATTTGAATTTTTGTAATCTTTATTAACTATGACTTTTATCTTAGATAGTTCTATATCCTCTTCAAGATTAGGTCTTTCAATATCTTTACAGTAGGTGGAGTAATTTGGGCCACTAATTAAGGTTTTGTAATAATCTTCAATGTTATCTATAATTAAATTATTATCTAGGAGAAAATTATCCTCAGATATATTTTCAACATTAATCTCTAGATTATCTTTACGATTTTCAGAATTAATTTCTTAATTATCCTTAAGATATTCAAATTTGAATTCGGATTTATCCTTAGGATTTTCAAATTTGAATTCGGAATTATCCTTAGGATTTTCAAATTTGGATTCCGAATTATCCTTAGGATTAATTTTGTCTGAATTAAAATTATCAAAACTAATTTTATCAGATAAATTATCAGAATTAATTTTATCAGATAAATTATCAGAATTAATTTTATCAGATAAATTATCAGAGTTAATTTTATCAGATAAATTATCAGAATTAATTTTATCAGATAAATTATCAGAGTTAATTTTATGAGATAAATTATTAGAGTTAATTTTATCAGATAAATTATCAGAGTTAATTTTATCAGATAAATTATCAGAATTAATTTTATCAGATAAATTATCAAAATTAATTTTATCAGATAAATTATCAGAATTAATTTTATCAGATAAATTATCAGAGTTAATTTTATTAATTTCTGAATTAATATTCTGAATTAAACAATTAATTTCAAATATTCGGTCATATTCCCGTTTTGTAATTTAACATGCAAAAAGTTAATTTTACTATCCAGTAAATCTACTTTATCAGAAAAATTAACTATTTTATCACACGGCAGTGCAGGAACTTGTAAAATTTTTGGAACATAAATCTTGTGTACCTTCGCCGAACACTTGTTTTTGTAATGTCCGTATTTTTTGCATTTGAAACATTGTACGTGACTTTTGTGCCTCCGGTTTCCTGGCGCTGGTGCCTCCTTCGCCACCGGTGATGTAGACCGAATCTTACTAGTAGGGCACTGATTTTTATAGTGCCCTCTCTCCCTGCACGTGAAACAGATAATATAGAATTTACAAATGGACATTTTAAATAAAATATACCTGATTCACCCCTGTGCTCCCCCTCAACTCCTGGCGTATTTGCTCCGTCGGCGGTTAGTCCGGTGAAGAGCGGTTCGGCTCTGATACCAATTGTAGAACCGGTGCCGTCGATAGAGGGGGGGTTGAATATCGACCGTGAAAACCCTTTCGGAATTCTTCGTAAAACTTTCGTTCTGGACTTAGAATATTAGTAGCCCAGCGGAAAATAATTTAGAATGAAAAAACAAAGCAAGATAGTGACACAGCAGATTTTTACTTGGTTCCCGACCCCCCAGGGTCAGTACATCCAAGGCCTATGCACGGGAACACCCGTCCACTATTGGTCTCCTTCCCGGACTTTTCGGAGGCGGAGAAACCCGACTTACAGTGCAAGATTACAATCAATAATATAGAAATTTAAGTACGGTAATTAACTAAATGCAAACCAACAAGACAAGGATGAAGCTCGGCCAATCTGGACCTCCGAAGTGCCGCGCACTTCCTCCTGGAGCCTCCCGGTCGTAGAGCCTCGTTTCTAGTGCGTTGCCGTCGGTTAGAATGCTTGGAATGGTTCTTAGAAGTCGTGTCTGATGCAGAGGGGTCGAAGCCCCTTATATAGGCCTCCTGGGGGCGCCCCGGACGCTGGGGGTGCCCCGGAAGACTCGGTCAAACTTTATCCCTGCGCCTACCTCGCCGCAGCTGATAACAGCTTTGACCAGGGCACCCCGGATGTTCCGGGTGCCCTTGTGAAGGCTTATCCTGTGTTCTGACCTCGAAACAGCAAAACAGCTTCGAATCCGGGCGCCCCGGACGCTCCGGGCGCCCCCTTGACACCTGTTCTGCCTGCTTCACGTTTACTGCATTTTTAGTACTGTCTGGGGGCGCCCCCACTATTGGGGGCGCCCTGGCTACATGGGGGCGCCCTGGTTGCATGGGGGCGCCCTGCTTAGGGCCTCCAACACCTTTTTGCCTGGTTTAACTGCTTTGTCTCCGGTTCTTGATACCTGCAAGATACACAAACACAAAGCATGGATACATATAATGTTAGCCTTAGGGACTTGGTTCGAAGTTCGGATTTGCACGAAACCCTAGGTCGAACCGGCATGAGTTCCTATCCCTGAGAACTCGCCCTTCACCTACTCCTTTCAGGAGACGGTTGCCACCCAGCCCTTCGGGTGGACTTTTGCTTAGCTTCCGATACTTCCAGACCTCGAGACGCCCAAACCCTGACCCGTCTCTACTCCTGTCCTTAGTCATTGCTCAGCTAAGTTGCTCAGTCCCTTGGACCATGACTTCATTCCCTAGCAGTCCTTCGCCAGGTGCCTAGCAGTCCTTCGCCAGGTCTTCATTCCCTAGCAGTCATTCGCTAGGTGCCTAGCAGCCCTTCGCTAGGTCTTCTATGCTTAGTAGTCCTTCACTAGGTGCCTTGCAGCCCTTCGCTAGGTCTTCTATGCCTAGTAGTCCTTCACTAGGTGCCAAGCAGCCCTTCGCTAGGTCTTTAGGGTTCCGATGCCTAGATTAACTAGGACTTTTCTTCAGCTAAGGTTACTTCTCTTTTGCTCCCCTTTGTCTGTTCAATATATCACTGACTTAAGTGAATTGTCAAACATTAAAACACTTAAAGAGGAACATCATTGATTCAACTTGCACCAACACCTATGAAGTGACTGCTCTGCTCTTCCTGATTGGTCAACCGACCGATCAGGTCTTCTTCTGATCGATCACGGGACCGATTAGAGACCACTCTGTCCGATCCACCCGATCGGTCAGAAACTGAAACTCGCGATCTTCTCCTTGCGCAGAGTGCCGATCTCGTTCCAACACCCTCAGATTACCTCGGAGAACCCCTCTGAGGTTCTGATGGCATCAGCTCGATGAAGATAGCCGCGATCGGATGAAGAAATCAGTGGATCGGATGCTCCAACGAGACCCTCTCCAAAGCTCCTCTCAGCTGTGAGATTAAGTTAGCAAAACTGAACTGGAAAGATTACTTGGATGATTTGAGATCTTGAAGACAAACGAATTGATGGGCCGCGCGATCGGATGAAAGAAACAATGAAGAAAATGATGCACAAATGAAGGAAAACGAAGAACACTGAAGCAGACGGCGAAGACGAGACCACGCGACCACCCGGAGAAGTAGAGGGAATTCTGCTTTTAACTTATCCCATTTAAATTCGGACGACCGAGATTGTTCTGACTTCATCCAATGGTCAGATCTCTTTAGATCTGAACCAAACTCCCTAGATCTTGATCAATGGTCCTGATCTACCTATCCTTAGCTCGGATCAACTAGATCTGTGGCGGATGGCCCAGATCTTCCCTTCTCTTACTTGGATGGTCTAGAACATCTTGAGCTTGAGCCAACGGTCAGATTGCTTCTGATTTGGATGAAATTTTCAGATCTTGAATAGTGGTCATGATTGACTCTATCTTGAACTCGGATTGATCAGAAGTTGACCGATGGTTTAGATCTAGCCGTTTCTTGATCGAATGACTCATATTAATCCAAGCTTGATCACTTTGATCCGGATCCAATTCTGACTCAAGTTTGACCCAAATCTGATCTAGGTCCATGATCATTTGGAGCCTACAAAATTAGATTCAAAATTAATGCCAAAATATCTCAATTATAGAAAGATTTGAATCAAAAGCTAAAATAGAAAGAATTCATGAAACCTTATGTAAATGCAAACTTAAGCATATAAAAGTGGATCAAAACATGGATTTGAGAGTAAATATATCGATAAAATGGTAGTTATCAACTCCCCCACACTTACTCTTGGGCGTCTCGCACAAGCTACTAGTTAACCTAATGATGTATCCCCTAGATTATCTTAATCATAGTTAGAAACAATTGAAAGAAAATTACCTAGGGTTGTCAATTCCCAAAAATCAAAACTCAATGGACTAGCATCTTGTCCTTAAATCAACCACTCAGCATACTTCATCCATCATGACTCATTGAGATGAATTTCAGAAAAAACCTTGCAAGGGAAGTTTTAATGTGGCTCTCTTTCTAAGTTCTACATTTTCGATGAAGTGGAGCTCCCTCAAACACAATCATGGATCTTGTACTACTATAAGCTTACTTATTATCTACTCTCCGCCATTATTCTCGATTTGGATCCACATCTACAAAAGGTTTCAACATGATAAAGAAGTATGAAATGATAAGAATGAAATACAAGTTAATGAATTCTGATACTAAATAATTAAGATAAAGAAATTGATAAGGAAATATGCCATGGTAAGGAAATATGGAAAGTAATATGACATAATAAGAAAATATGGAAAAGTAGAGAAAATTGAAGACTTGGACACCAAAAATGTTCCTAATGCACTTTGCCCATTTCTTTTGACTTATCTTGCATGTATCAGAGTTGTGATGAAGTAGGGATTGTATAATGCCTTTGGTTTGAGTGGAAATAATGCTGAAATGAAGTGTACCCAGGTTTTGTTGTGTGCCAACCTTCACTGATCGGTCACTGGACTGATCAGCCTTTGTCTGTTCGGACTGGAGACCGGACTGGAAAGCTCCTAATCGGACTGGAGATCGATCAGGCTCTGAACAGAACTGAAACTGATCTGAATTCAACAGATTTCTGAAATGTTTCAGCTGAGATTCCAATCTTCCAAACAATAACTCACTCTTGCCTTCAACTAGCTTCTTGTTCTCAACTTTAAATCAGAATTCTAACCCAGCTCTTGACTTCCACTTAATGTTTTTTTTCTCTTTTTTTTTTCTCAACTGTTCTTTTTCAGCTTCTGATTTTTTTTTACAATGTCTAGCTCCCACTCATAGAATCTTAAATGTTCAGCCTTTTCAGAAACTTTCAACTAGGTTCAAATGAATGTAATTATCCCTTTGTTCATACTTGATACTTGGTCCAATGGATATTGTTTCCTATCCATAACTTGGACTTAAAGCTATGTCTTTGCTCTCTAACTTTCTTTTTCTTTTGCTTCACTTTTCAAATCACACAAAATTTTCTTTTTCTTGCAACTGAGCTGATGGGTATGCTTGCAACTCATTCTTGATACGAAAAATCCTTCAAATTGGCACATCTTTGCTTGTTGGTTGCCAACAATTTCAATTGTCCTCAAAATTTGATAAAATGCTTGCATCCTCCCCCACACTTAAACTTTTGTCCGTCTCGGGCAAAGTAACATTAAGAAACATTAACGCATCCAAGTCCATGCAAAATATTATGATGAACATGAAGAATAGGGAAAGGAAATATAGAATAAGAGTGTATCAATAAGGAAATTACAAAAATGATATGAAAAAGGAAACAAGTGATTCACCTCTATAAATGTGGTCCAATCATAGAAATATAGTTTTGAAAGAACCTAAGCAAGTTCTAGAGTACGATCACATGTGTGTATCACAAAAATTTGGTCAGTTCCTCACTAGGTAAAAAGAATTCATCTCAAGTCATCAATTTAGAATCCATAACTAAGTAGTACTCAAACATCCAAGAATTTTTATCCATTGGCTCAAATCCTAAGTTTTAACAACCAAATTTAATTTGCTTTCAAAGGACTCTAAAATGATATAAGAAAATCTAGATAGATACATTTATTCCTAGTCATGCAAGAAACAAAGTGCCAAAAGGGATAAAATGGTATCTACAATGACTCTTATTCAATCTACACTAACCGAACATTTATTAGCAAGAACTCATTTTAAAAGAAAAGTTACTGGTTGAAAACATGAAAGTGATATTTACAATGAAGTAAAAGTGTAAGAAGAAACAACTCCCCTTCAAATTGGGGAAAGAGCACGTAGCATCCATCTTGGGAGAACTATCCTCATGTGATCAATCTCATAGTGTGCTTTCTCCCTTATTATCTTCAATTTAGCACAAGTATGTTCCAGGGGTCGAAGACGATTAAGGTTCAGAATCCATTCTTGGGGTAAATAGTTACAAGTCAAAATAAACTCGACCCCTCCCACTGCATGCTCTTTAGAAGACCTTCCGGGAGGTTGTAGGCTATTAAGTTTGAGTACCCATTTTAGAAGCCTACGGGATCCTGCAAAACCATGTAAAGAAAAGTTAGGACCAACATCAACTATATCATCACAAAATAAAAGTAGAGAAGGGTCCTGTAAAATTTCAGAATTGAATTCAAGATTGCCACAAGCTTTATTATCCATCTCCTCCAATTCCTCTGTCTCTATTGCTACTTCAACCTCATCTAAGCTAAAATCTCCTCCCACTATATCAAGTAAAGCTTTATCAGCAATTAAATCTGCCTCAACAACTTCATCTGAAATATCCATGCTAATGCTAGGAGGATCCTCTCTAGGGTGCTGTGAAAAGTGTAGAGAGACTTTTGGCTCCTCCTCTTGAGCTGTAAATTTTGGAAGTGAACGCTGAACAGGAATTTCAGGAGGAATAGCTGCTGTAGGTGCCTTGATTTTGCTGATTCCTTCTTCTTCTTCCACCAAAATTGCAAAATCAATTGAAGAAGGACTTAGACTTACACTAGGGTCGCTACCAACTGATGTAGAATCCATCCCAGGGCTGTTTTAAAGTGGAAAATAAGATACTGAAAATTTTTCAAGAATTTCAGCCCTTGGAATGTTTAGACTTAAAACAACTTCCTTATTCCTCAAAGTTAGTTCACAATCATGCCCCTCAGAATTAAGAGTAGCTTGAAAAGGTAATTGTCCTGATCTTTGGGCTTGCATTTGTTCCATTTCAATAACCAATTGTCCCAGGTGTCTCTCAATGTTTTGTAAAGGAGGATCATTTTTTTCGTTCTTGCAAGAGTTGTTGAAACATCTCCTCCAGCCTTTGTTGTTGAGCCTCAAGCTCACTAGAATCCTCAAAATCTCCTTGATTGGTGTGGAACTCCTGTTGAACTTGAAATGCAGCATTAGGTTGCTCAGAAACATGACTAGGCTGTGAATTCTAAAATTAAAATTGTTGGGGCTGATCAAATGCAGCATTAGGTTGCTCAGAAACATGACTAGGCTGTGAATTCTAAAATTAAAATTGTTGGGGCTGATCAAATGAATAATTGGGCTACTGAAGTTGCTAAAAATTAGTTTGACAACTTGGTGGAGGTTGCTGAAAATTGTGACTCTGAAATTGCTAATCTGCTTGCTGAAAGTGTTGGTTGAGAGGCTGAAAATTTTGGAGCTGTGAAGATGGAAAATCTTGTTGCAAATTTTGAAATTATGGCTGATAAACTTGCTGCGAAGGTTGACATCCTTGTTGATCATAATGAAATGGTTGTTGGAAATCTTGGAAATTCTGCTGAAACTACTATTGTGGCTGCTGAAATGGTTGAAAATTTTGATAAAAATTAGGATTGTAACCTTCCTGAAAATTCTAGAATTGTGGTTGAAATTGCTGTGGTGGCTGATTGAAAGGTTGAACTTTCTGAAAACCTTGCTGAAATTGTTGAAGTGGAGGCTGAAATTGATAATTTGATTGCTGAAAATTTGAATTGGACTGCTGAAAATATTGATCTTGCTGCTGAAATTGTTGACACGGCCGCTGAAAATTCTGAAATGGTGGTTGTCCTTGTTGTGGGTGCTGTTGTGAATTAAAATGATTCCCCCAACCCGAATTGTAAGTAGATGAATAAATGTTGGGTCTTCGTTGGAATTCCATTTGCATCACCAAAAACTTTAACTCCAATAATGAACTTTTGAGCTCTGATTATTCAGTTGAAAACATTTTGATGTAGCCACCTGCAGTCCTGTCACAAAACAAACAAAATGGCAGCAATCATATATAGAAAGATAAAGCAGATAAAATGGAATCAAAGATAATAAATATTAAACACAAACCCAAATTAAACAAACTCAACTAGTGGTTCCCCGACAACGGCGCGAAAAATTTGACGGACTCAAAATAGATGTCACGAATGTGAATCTCAAATTTAGAAATTTATAAAGCTGAAAACCCTTTGGCTAACAAAATAGAAATGTAGTAGAGGGGCCTCAGGTCGTATTTTTCCAATGACTAGTTGAATGAATGTTTAACTTGAGTTTGCAGGTTATTTGTCGTTTGATGTTTTGGGTTTTCTAATAAAATGGGGGTTTTTGCAATAAGGAATGAAATAGCAACGCGGAACGAAATGAGCTTAACTAGACCAAAGAGCGAATTAGGAAATTGCAAGAACTACTCTTAACCTATTGACAAGAACTTAAGCAATTCGACTTTAACAATTAAATTGAAATTAAAGAACTAATTGCAGGGAATAAATTGCATGAAACTAATTGCAGAATTAAAGAAACTAGAACAAAACTAGGCTTAAGAACTTGACTTGAATTGTGAAGGAAACAAGCTAAAACAATTGAAGAAAACAAGTGCTTGGAACAGGAAATTATCCTAAATTCAACATCAAATTAGTTTGTATCCAAAACTTCCCTTCGCCGTCACACGAAGGATGAGCTATGGACCCACTAGCTCAAAAACGATTGAAGGAAACCTCCCCTACTCAGCTTCCTATGAAGTGACAGCTCTACTCTTCCTGATCGGTCAACCGACCGATCAAGTCTTCCTCTGATCGATCACGGGACCGATCAGAGACAACTCTGTCCGATCCACCCGATCGGTCAGAAACTGAAACCCGCCATCTTCTCCTTGCGTAGAGTGCCGATCTCGTTCCAACACCCTCAGATTACCTCAGAGAACCCCTCTGAAGTTCTGATGGCATCAGCTCGATGAAGACAACCGCGATCGGATGAAGAAATCAGTGGATCGGATGCTCTGGCGAAACCCTCTCCAAAGCTCCTCTCAGCTACGAGATTAAGTTAGAAAAACTGAACTGGAAAGATTATCTGGATGATTTGAGATCTTGAAGACAAACGAATTGATGGGCCGCGTGATCGGATGAAAGAAACAATGAAGAAAATGATGCACAAACGAAGGAAAACGAAGAACACTAAGAACACTGAAGCAGACGGCGAAGACGCGACCACGCGACCACCTGGAGAAGAAGAGGGTATGCTGCTATTAACTTATCCCATTTAAATTCGGACGGCTGAGATTGTTCTGGCTTCATCCAACGGTCAGATATCTTCAGATCTGAACCAATCTCCCTAGATCTTGATCAATGGTCCTGATATACCTGTCCTTAGCTCGGATCAACTAGATCTGTGGCGGATGGCCCAGATCTTCCCTTCTCTTGCTTGGATGGTCTAGAACATGTTGAGCTTGATCCAACGGTCAGATTGCTTCTGATTTCGATGAAATTTTCAGATCATGATCAGTGGTCATGATTGACTCTATCTTGAACTCGGATTGATCAGAAGTTGGCCGATGGTTCAGATCTAGCCGTTTCTTGATCGAATGGCTCATATTAATCCAAGCTTGATCACTTTGATCCGGATCCAATTCTGACTCAAGTTTGACCCAAATCTGATCTAGGTCCATGATCATTTGGAGCCTATAAAATTAGATTCAAAATTAATGCCAAAATATCTCATTTATAGAAAGATTTGAATCAAAAGCCAAAATAGAAAGAATTCATGAAACCTTATGTAAATGCAAACTTAAGCATATAAAAGTGGATCAAAACATGGATTTGAGAGTCTAAATTTATCAACAAAATGGTAGTTATCAATGACTTTTGCAGTGGGAGTTTATTTGTTCATTTATGTCTTTAGCATAGGATGATATAGTTTTGGTTTTATAGAGATTGTATTTATGTACTTAATTTTTGGAAAGAACTTTTGTTCAGTTTCTGGAATAAGATATTCTATTATTTATATTTGTTAAAAGTGGAATAGAAGGATTATCTGTTAAAGTGCATAGATAGGCAATTAGCTTTAAAAACCAAAAGCTCCCATGATGCCATTAGATAGTTTATCATCTAACCGAAGTAAGAGAAAGGTTCCTTCCAAGAAGAACCAAATATATATTTTGGCTCTAAGGCTTGACCTTATTAACCTTTAGTGGGATTCAAAGGTTGATAGCCAATGAGCTCTTGGGTTCATTGGTGGTGGAAGACTTGTCTTTCTTAAAATATTTGAATCTTACTTGGATGATTAAAAAGACCAAGAGGCTTTTTCTAAGCCTAGGGGCATAGAGCCAAAGGTATGTAGGAGTTGGTTCAAACCGATAAGTATAAGTCCTTAGTCTATCTAGAATAGAGGTAACCTTGAAGACTTTGTTTATTTTGTAAACAATTATTCAAGGGTCAAAGTACATTTACTTGATGTACTGCAAGACTGAATGCTTTGATGAGATCAATGAATTCAAGTCTAATGTAGAGATATATCAGAGTAAAAGTATGGAGACATTACGATTAGATCGTAGTGGCAAGTACCTCTAGGGATAGTTGTAGGACTTACTTATCAGTAATTGGGATTCGATCCTAGCTCACTGCACCTGGTGTGCCCCAACAGAACGGTGCAACACATGGAAGGAAAAAGGTCTCTTAAGGCAATGGTTAGGAAGATGATAAGCAACTCTGAGATTATCCGGATTTGTTCAAGGGGATAAGACCTGGATGCGACGGTGTATATGTTTGATACTATCTAGGTCAGTAGTCTCTTAAAACCACAGAACTGTAGGCTAAGCGAAAGCTTAGTCTAAGGCATGTTCAGATTATGGGTAGTTCAGCACATGTGCTGAAGAGAGACACTGATAACTTGGAATCTAGTACATATGTTCGTAGGCTATCCTAAGGGAACAAAAGATGGTTTAGTAGTCCTAAGGATCAGAGGATATTCGTTGGTACGAATGACTGATTCTTAGGAAAAGGACTATGAAATAAACCACAACCCCATGAGTAGAGTTTCTCTGAGTAAATTGAATAAGGGGGCATTCTGATCTTAGTACCAACTGTAGGGTTTTTCGGGCCGCGAAAACCGGTTTTTCGAATCGCGGAAACCCCGAAAGCCCCAATAGAAAGGATCCGAGTGAAGAAAACCATTTCAAAGTTTTACGAGTGCTCATTTACATGCTTCAAAACCGATCTACAACCTAGATCTTTTAGAGGAGAGAAAACTACCTTCGATGCGTGCCCCGCAATTCCCGCTCGCTCCTCGGTTGGTGTCGGATCTCAAGGATGCAAAGTAGCAACCCTCTAGAAGTATCCACACAAGCAAGAGAGTGGAGAGGAAAGCCCAAAAGTGTGCTAGCACTACTTGGGGTCTCGGCAAGATGAGAGGAGAGGGAGAGCAAATCAAAAACAAAACCAAGTCAGGAGAATAATCAATCACACACCCAAAAACTCCTTTTTTGTGTGTTTAAGTGGCCGGCCACCACCTTGGGTACCCCCCTATTTGAATTCAAAATTCAAATGGGGAGGTTACTTAGCCTTGATGATGATGCCAAGCCATCACTTGGTCAAGTCAAGGTGATGTGGCTTGAGTCAAGTCAAACTTGCCTCTTATGGACTTTCCATATTTAGCCAAAGTCAAACTTTGACTTCATTATTCTCCCATGATTAGATTCATCCAACATTTGGATCAAACTCGAGTCCAACTCAAGTTGTCTAATTTGAGTCAAGTCAAACTTGCCTTTTATGGACTTTCCATATTTAGCCAAAGTCAAACTTTGACTTCATTACTCTCGGTCCATCATATGGACTTATTCTCCATCTATTGCTCTATGTGTGTGACCCTATAGGTTCTTGTAACATTGGCAATGCCCTTAAACCTATTTAAGGACATAAGCAATGAGAGGTATCTAGCAACACATCATTGCTACCCAAGTTACAAGAATGTCAAGATCCAACATCACCATTGTGACTAATAATTGTGACCATCATAATATGTGGCAACGTCCTTCTATCCTCGATATCTAGATTGATCTTTCATGAGGCATAGACCGTGTCATCCTCAAATCAATCTATATGTCTTGATCTCCAAGTAGACTCACTATAATCAAATAAGCTCAATATCTAATATTGCCTTATTTGGGCATGGTCATGCACTTAGTGATCTTACTCTATCAAGAACGAAGATATCACTCCCGTCATATAGGAGGGATAGATCCCATCTACGTTGCTCACATCCCTCCGCATAATTTGTTACAAACCCAGTAATCGCCTTTATAGTCCACCCAGTTACGGATGACATTTGACGAAGCCAAAGTACGTAACTCCTTATGTAGGGAACTATGGTAACTTCAGGTCTAGGACTATAGTCATACTAATAGTCACATGAGAAAGTATATGACACTCATATAACGATCCATGATACTTTCTCATGGCGGGCCATTCAGTATACATTCTCTAATGTATACCCATGTGTCAACTTGATATCTCATATCCATGACTTGTGAGATCAAGTCATCATGTTGACCTACATTTAACATTGTCCTTGAATGTTAATACTTGACTAGGAATAATTAAGAGTAGTGTTCTCTATATCATCTCACTATCGATTCAACTAATCGATTGATATAGATAAGAACCTTCTACTCAAGGACGTTATTATACTAAGTTATTTGGCACCAATACACATAAGTACAATAACCATAAGAAATGCCTTTATATATAAGAAATATATATACAAGAATATGATACAATGAGTCCAAAAAGTAATCATCATATGATTGGCTCTAGGGCTCTCACTAACAATCTCCCACTAGCACTAGTGCCAATCGCTGTAGTATCTAATACCCAATGACCTAGTGTGACCATCATGCTTCATCTGTGCCAAAGCCTTGGTCAAGGGATCTGCGACGTTAGCCTCTGTAGGTACTCTGCAAAGCTTCACATCTCCTCGATCGATGATCTCTCGAATGAGATGGAATCGCCGTAGTATGTGTTTGGTCCGCTGGTGTGAGCGAGGTTCCTTAGCCTGCGCAATAGCTCCATTGTTGTCACAATAGAGCTCTACGGGATCAGATATGCTAGGAACCACCCCAAGCTCAGTGATGAACTTGCGGATCCAAACTACCTCCTTTGCTGCCTCTGATGCAGCAATATACTCAGCTTCTGTTGTAGAATCTGCAACTGTGTCCTGCTTCGAACTCTTCCAGCTCACAGCTCCGCCATTCAAGCAAAACACGAACCCTGACTGCGATCTGTAATCATCCTGGTCGGTTTGGAAGCTGGCATCAGTGTAACCCTTTACAACTAGATGCTCATCGCCTCCAAATATCAAAAAATATTCCTTAGTCCTTCTCAAGTACTTAAGGATATTCTTGACCGCTATCTAGTGACGTTCACCTGGATCTGACTGGTACCTGCTTGTCATGCTCAAAGCATACGAGACATCAGGACGAGTACATAACATGGCGTACATGATAGATCCTATGGCAGAAGCATAAGGGATCTTATCCATGCGGTCTCTCTCCTCTCTAGAAGAGGGACTCTGAGTCTTCGAAAGACTCACACCATGTGACATTGGCAAAATTCCTCTCTTGGAATTCTGCATGGCAAAACGGTGTAATACCGTATCGATGTATGTACTCTGACTTAGGCCAAGCAATATCTTAGATCTATCTCTATAGATCTTAATGCCTAGAATGCAGGCTGCTTCACCTAAGTCCTTCATTGCGAAACAAGTCCCCAACCAAGTCTTCACAGATTGTAGCGAAGGGATGTTGTTCCCAATGAGTAGTATGTCATCCACATACAAGACTAGGAAGACTACTGTGCTCCCACTAACCATCTTGTAGACACAAGGTTCATCTTCGTTCTTGATGAAACCAAACTGTTTGATCGCATCATCGAATCGAAGATTCCAGCTCCGAGAAGCTTGCTTTAGACCATAAATGGCCCTATGCAGCTTGCATACTCTGCCAGTATGCTGTGGATCTACAAAACCCTTAGGCTGTGTCATGTACACATCCTCGAGGAGGTTTCCATTCAGAAACGCTGTCTTGACATCCATCTGCCAGATCTCATAATCGTGGTAGGCTATAATAGCAAGCATGATCCGAATGGACTTAAACATCGCTACTGGAGAAAAAGTTTCATCATAGTCAATACCATGAATTTGCTTGAAACCTTTAGCTACCAGTCTACCCTTATAGGTATGAGTAAGTCCATCCATGTTAGGCTTTCTCTTAAAGACCCACTTACACCCAATGGGTTTGACCCCTTCAGGTGGATCAACCAAGGTCCAAACTTGGTTAATGTACATGGATTCCATTTCGGATCTCATGGCTTCCAGCCATGACTCAGAATCTGGGCTCATCACAGCTTCCTGATAGGTGGTAGGCTCATTCTCAATGATCATAACGTCATCATGGTCAGGCAAGAGAAATGAATATCTCTCAGGCTGACGACGTACCCTATCAGACCTGCGAAGAGGTAGGTCTACCTGAACAGGTTGTTGTTCCACAACTTCTTGTGTAACAATCTCATCACAGCTCTTGTGGTTCCTGTTCAGTATCCATCAAGGGCTCAGTGCTATGGTCGTTGTCTTGAACTTCTTCAAGATCAAACGAACTCCCACTAGTCTTTCTAGAAACAAAGTCCCTTTCTAGAAAGACCCCAGTCTTAGCAACAAACACTTTGTGTTGACTGGGAATGTAGAAGTAATATCCTTAGTTTCCTTGGGATATCCCACGAAATAGCACTTATCGGACTTGGGTCCCAGTTTGTCTGAGACTTGACGTCTAACGTAAGCCTCACAACCCCAAACCCTCATGAAAGACATCTTGGGACTCCTCCCAGTCCATATCGTATATGGTGTCTTCATGACCGCCTTTGATGGAACACGGTTAAGTGTGAACGCTGCCGTGTCTAGAGCATATCCCCAAAAGGATATAGGAAGATCTGCGTGACTCATCATATATCGTACCATATCTAATAAGGTACGATTCCTCCTTTCGGATACACCATTCCACTGTGGTGTCCAGGAGGAGTAGTTGAGATAGAATCCACACTCAGCTAAATAGTCACGAAACACATGGCTCAAGTATTCTCCACCTCGATCTGATCGAAGTATTTTAATACTCTCGCCGAGTTGGTTTTGTACTTCATTCTGAATTCTTTGAACTTTTCAAAGGACTCGGACTTATGTGTCATCAAGTACACATAACCATATCTACTGAAATCATCAGTAAATGTGATGAAGTATCTATAACCACCTCGAGCAGCAACATTGAAAGGGCCACATACATCAGAATGTATGAGTCCTAACAAATCTGTTGCCCTCTCGCTATGTCCACTAAAGGGAGTCTTAGTCATGTTGCCTAGAAGGCATGACTCGCATGTCTCATATGATTCAAAATCAATGAATCCAGCAATCCATCCTTATGGAGCTGGGACAAGCGACTCTCATTTATGTGGCCTAAGCGACAGTGCCAGAGATAGGTTGGGTTCAACTCATTTGATCTCAACCTCTTGGTACTTACATTATAGATAGGGCGTTCTAAGTCTAGAATGTAGAGTCCGTTGATAAGATCTGCACTACAATAGAACATTTCATTTAAATAAACTGAACAACATTTGTTCTTAATTATAAATGAGAAGCCTTTCTTATCTAGACAAGAAACGAAATTATGTTCTTANAAAGACCCACTTACACCCAATGGGTTTGACCCCTTCAGGTAGATCAACCAAAGTCCATACTTGGTTGGTGTACATGGAATTCATCTCGAATCTCATGGCCTCTAGCTATTTCTCAGAATCTGGGCTCATCACAGCTTCCTGATAGGTGGTAGGCTCATTCTTAATGATCATAACGTCATCATGGTCAGGCAAGAGAAATGAATATCTCTCAGGCTGACGACGTACCCTATCAGACCTGCGAAGAGGTAGGTCTACCTGAACAGGTTGTTGTTCCACAACTTCTTGTGTAACAATCTCATCCACAACTTCTTGTGGTTCCTATTCAGTATCCATCAAGGGCTCAGTGCTATCGTCGTTGTCTTGAACTTCTTCAAGATCAAACGGACTCCCACTAGTCTTTCTAGAAACAAAGTCCCTTTCTAGAAAGACCCCAGTCTTAGCAACAAACACTTTGTGCTGACTGGGAATGTAGAAGTAATATCCCTTAGTTTCCTTGGGATATCCCACGAAATAGCACTTATCGGACTTGGGTCCCAGTTTGTCTGAGACTTGACGTCTAACGTAAGCCTCACAACCCCAAACTCTCATGAAAGACATCTTGGGACTCCTCCCAGTCCATATCGTATATGGTGTCTTCATGACCGCCTTTGATGGAACACGGTTAAGTGTGAACGCTGCCGTGTCTAGAGCATATCCCCAAAAGGATATAGGAAGATCTGCGTGACTCATCATAGATCGTACCATATCTAATAAGGTACGATTCCTCCTTTCGGATACACCATTCCACTGTGGTGTCCCAGGAGGAGTGAGTTGAGATAGAATCCACACTCAGCTAAATAGTCACGAAACTCATGGCTCAAGTATTCTCCACCTCGATCTGATCGAAGTATTTTAATACTCTTGCCGAGTTGGTTTTGTACTTCATTTCTGAATTCTTTGAACTTTTCAAAGGACTCGGACTTATGTGTCATCAAGTACACATAACCATATCTACTGAAATCATCAGTAAATGTGATGAAGTATCTATAACCACCTCGAGCAGCAACATTGAAAGGGCCACATACATCAGAATGTATGAGTCCTAACAAATCTGTTGCCTTCTCGCTATGTCCACTAAAGGGAGTCTTAGTCATCTTGCCTAGAAGGCATGACTCGCATGTCTCATATGATTCAAAATCAAATGAATCCAGCAATCCATCCTTATGGAGCTGGGACAAGCGACTCTCATTTATGTGGCCTAAGCGACAGTGCCAGAGATAGGTTGGGTTCAACTCATTTGATCTCAACCTCTTGGTACTTACATTATAGATAGGGCGTTCTAAGTCTAGAATGTAGAGTCCGTTGATAAGATCTGCACTACAATAGAACATTTCATTTAAATAGACTGAACAACATTTGTTCTTAATTATAAATGAGAAGCCTTTCTTGTCTAGAGAAGAAACTGAAATTATGTTCTTAGTAAGTGCAGGTACATAACAACAATCATCTAGTTCCAGTACAAGCCCAGAGGGCAGAGATAGAAAATAAGTTCCTACAGTAACAGCAGCAACTCGTGCTCCATTGCCTACTCGTAGGTCCACCTCGCCCTTTGCCAATGCCCTGCTATTTCTTAGCCCCTGCACATTGGTACAAATGTGAGAAGCACATCCAGAATCTAATACCCATGATGTAGAAATAGAAAGGTTGACTTCTATAACATATATACCTAAAGTAGAAGGCTCGCTTCTCTTCTTCTTAAGATCCTCCAGGTATACCTTGCAGTTCCGCTTCCAATGCCCTGCTTGCCCTTGATATAATTGCTTGAGGTGGTCAATCATATCGTAAGCATTCATGTTCTCGTGTTGCTTCTGAAGCTCAGAGGACATGCAGCATAGCATTAGGCACGACACGTCTAACGCGTCGTCTTGATGCTTCTGATGAGCATCTCTAACGCTACGGATGGCTGAGGGTGGTGGTGCTTCAGGAACTGCTTGCTCTAGAACGTACAACTTACGTTCCTGTTTGAGGACTATCCTCAAGTTCCTGTACCAGTCCAGGAAATTAGCTCCAGTGAGCTTATCCTTCTCAAGGACAGATCGCAGAGAGAGAGTATTCGCGTTTGAAGACATGGCAATCTACAACAGATAAATGCAGAGAATAAATATCATATTCTAGTAATCATCTAATTAGGCCTTTAATTAAATGATGCTCCCACTAAATTATAGGAATTTTGGTGGAATCAAGTCATTGGAGTGGTCAAACCACACTACTAGATCCGTACCAATTTACTATAATTTATGTGGGACAAGATCCACATCATACTATGCCTTGAGTTAGCTTTGGCTAAATCGCCCAAGACTTAGTATGATCGGTAGATAACTAATTTATCAATTACATCTCTATGCAACTCTTGTTTATAGGATCAAGAATTAACATTTATGAATAATCTTGAGTTAGCTTTGGCTAAATCGCCCAAGACTATTGATAAATGCGATCTTGTCCTACCTTTCCAACTATTGGAATACGCCTATAGCTTTACTCGATCCAATTGAGTTAACTAGTTACTCAATCTGATTGAGCTCGATCTAACCCGAGCCGTGATAGGCGGGACCAAGGTTGTCCCTCCGCATCCTACCAAGATTAAATGCGTTGCTCTGCTTTGGCAGAATCGACAAGCGCATATGATCGAGGTAGTGATGGGTATCAGGACCCGGTAGGCGTTTACGAGTCGATTCAATTTTAGATCTAATCTAATCGAGGATGTGCATCACATCTAGGCATTTATGAAATCTAATTTAATCCTAAATGTGTATTAAGTGCACATCAAAATGTGGTTCCCACATTACTTGTGCATCTCATACACTTAAGTTTATTTTTACTATTCTACATTATCATGCATCATATACATCACAAGCATAGCAATAATAAAATAAACTTAAGTGACTTGGTCATGGCCCTACTAAGACCCTCTCAAGCCAATGAGAGGATCCGATGGTCAACCTAGGTCTAGCGGCTTCTCCAAGCGCTTCCTCTTGACCGTCTTGGTGTTGTCGGCTACTTCTCCCGAGTCCAAGTTCTCCGGAATTTCCGTCGTCTTCACTTTTGTACATTACAAATTTTTATACTCGAGTTACATTCGAGTCTAAATATGAAATACAATAGAAATAAAATATTAAAAGCCGACATGCAGGTCGCAAACACAATACAACACGCACATGTACAAAAACGGCGCGCAGACCGTATTATGAATTACAACACAATTTTAATCTTATTAAAAATTGGGTTTTGGGCCATGACCATCACACTACTGTACATAATTCAAAATTATGTAATTTTACAGATTTTATATAATTTTTCTACTGATTTTTAGAATTTTTCGAGTCACAACTCCGCGGCGGTCCCGGTAAGCGGGTTTCGGGCGTAATCGCGAGACAAGGCCCCTTGCGGGGTTAGGGGCAGCGCCCCTACTCGTGAAATAACCTTCACGAGTGTCTTCTTGCGATTATACAGTGCCTTTACCCGCTGTCCCAAAAACCATTTGGGCGAAACTTGCCGTTTCGGAGAAGTTTTTCTCGGTGGCAAAGTCTACAAGTGCTTCGCACTCGTCGCTTTGCCTCTACGAGGAAAAATACTCAAAAAATCCTAAATTTAGAAAAATTACAGAAGCATAAAATTATCTAAATTTTGTATCTAATACAAAAAAAAAACCAAAACGAGCACAAGCTTCGCTCGTGGCTCTGATACCACTGTAGGGTTTTTCGGGCTGCGAAAACCGCTTTTTCGCGTCGCGGAAACCCCGAAAGCCCCAATAGAAAGGATCCGAGCGAAGAAAACCATTTTCAAAATTTTACGAGTGCTCGTTTACATGCTTCAAAACCGATCTACAACCTAGATCTATTAGAGAAGAGAAAAACTACCTTCGATGCGTGCCCCGCAATTCCCGCTCGCTCCTCGGTTGGTGTCGGATCTCAAGGATGCAAAGTAGCAACCCTCTAGAAGTATCCACACAAGCAAGAGAGTGGAGAGGAGAGCCCAAAAGTGTGCTAGCACTTTTGGGGTCTCGGCAAGATGAGAGGAGAGGGAGAGCCAAAACCAAAAACTAGTTGGGAGAAGAATCAATCACACCCCAAAAAAAACTCATTTTTGTGTGTATAAGTGGCCGGCCACCACCTTCCATAACCCCCTATTTGAATTCAAAATTCAAATGGGGAGGTTACTTAGCCTTGATGATGATGCCAAGTCATCACTTGGTCAAGTCAAGGTGATGTGGCTTGAGTCAAGTCAAACTTGCCTCTTATGGACTTTCCATATTTAGCCAAAGTCAAACTTTGACTTCATTATTCTCCCATGATTAGATTCATCCAACACTTGGATCAAACTCGAGTCCAACTCAAGTTGTCTAATTTGAGTCAAGTCAAACTTGCCTTTTATGGACTTTCCATATTTAGCCAAAGTCAAACTTTGACTTCATTATTCTCCCATGATTAGATTCATCCAACACTTGGATCAAACTCGAGTCCAACTCAAGTTGTCTAATTTGAGTCAAGTCAAACTTGCCTTTTATGGACTTTCCATATTTAGCCAAAGTCAAACTTTGACTTCATTACTCTCGGTCCATCATATGGACTTATTCTCCATCTATTGCTCTATGTGTGTGACCCTATAGGTTCTTGTAACGTTGGCAATGCCCTTAAACCTATTTAAGGACATAAGCAATGAGAGGTATCTAGCAACACATCATTGCTACCCAAGTTACAAGAATGTCGAGATCCAACATCACCATTGTGACTAATAATTGTGACCATCACAATATGTGACAACGTCCTTCTATCCTCGATATCTAGATTGATCTTCTATGAAGCATAGACCGTGTCATCCTCCAATCAATCTATGTGTCTTGAACTCCAAGTAGACTCACTATAATCAAATAAGCTCAATATCTCATATTGCCTTATTTGGGCATGGCCATGCACTTAGTGATCTCACTCTATCAAGACTATGATATCTCTCCCATCATATAGGAGGGATAGATCCCATCTACATCACTCACATCCCTCCGCATAATTTGTTACATACCCAGTAATCGCCTTTATAGTCCACCCAGTTACGGGTGACGTTTGACGAAACCAAAGTACATAACTCCTTATGTAGGGAACTATGGTGACTTCAGGTCTAAGGACTAATAGTCATACTAATAGTCACATGAGAAAGTATATGACACTCATATAACGATCCATGATACTTTCTCATGGCGGGTCATTCAGTATACATTCCCTAATGTATACCCATGTGTCAACTTGATATCTCATATCCATGACTTGTGAGATCAAGTCATCATGTTGACCTACATGCTAGTCTCTATGCATTAACATTGTCCTTGAATGTTAATACTTGACTAGGAATAATTAAAAGTAGTGTTCTCTATATCATCTCACTATCGATTCAACTAATCGATTGATATAGATAAGAACCTTCTACTCAAGGACGTTATTATACTAAGTTATTTGGCACCAATACACATAAGTACAATAACCATAAGAAATGCCTTTATATATAAGAAATATATATACAAGAATATGATATAATGAGTCCAAAAGGTAATCATCATATGATTGGCTCTAGGGCTCTCACTAACAGAAGAACCGTGTTCTACAAGAGGCTGCGCGAAGCATGCTTAATGAGTACTCACTACCGAGCTACTTGTGGGCCGAAGCTGTAAATATAGCTTGCTACGTGCAAAATCGAGTCCTCATCCATAGATTTCTTGGAAAGACTCCACATAAACTTTGGTTTGGAAAACCACCTACGGTTAAACATCTTAGGGTGTTTAGTTGTAAGGTGTTTATCCTAAACACCAGGGACCACCTTGGAAAGTTCACGGCTAAGGCTGATGAAGGCATACTGGTCGGGTATTCCCTAGTTAGCAAAGCCTACCGAGTCTACAATAAGATATCTAGATTGGTTGAAGAATCTTCTGATGTGGTTTTTGAGGAAATTCCAAAAGCAAATGACCAATCAGAAAATGTAGAAGGAGTTCAACTCGAACTTAGGAGACGAAGTTTGAATGAAATTTCAATTGTTGTTGATGGTGATGAATCTGATGACGGTGAGCCTAGACAACCCATATAATAGCCGGATCCTGAGGCTGAGCTTGTGTCTAGTGAAATCATTCAAGAAACACCACCAACACCTAGGCAAACTAGATTAGCCTCTAGTCATCCCCAAGACCAAATTGTTGGAGATATCCACCATGGGGTTAGAACTAGATCATTCTTTAGGAATAAGGCTAATGAAGTTGCTTTAATTTTCGAAATTGAACATAAGAAAATTGACGAAGCATTAAATGATCCCGATTGGATCATTCCAATGCAAGATGAACTAAGTCACTTCAAAACAAGTCAAGTTTGGGACCTAGTCCCTAGACCCAAGAAGACCACCATTATTGGAACCAAATGGGTCTTCAAAAATAAGTTGAACCATAAGGGAGAAATCATAAGAAACAAGGCACGCTTAGTAGCCAAGGGCTACAGTCAAGTTGAAGGCCTTGATTATGATGAGACCTATGCTCCTGTGGCACGATTAGAGTCCATCCGATTGATGTTTGCATTTGCAGCACATAGAGGTTTCAAGTTATATCAAATGGATGTCAAATCGGCCTTTCTAAATGGTTTAATAAGGGAAGAAGTCTATGTCGAACAACCTCCGGGGTTTGAGAGTACCGAATTCTCAAATCACGTATTTAAGCTCAAGAAGACACTTTATGGCCTTAAACAAGCACCCCGAGCTTGGTATGAGCGGTTGTCGACGTTCCTAATTGAAAAAGGCTTTGTTAGAGGCCAAATAGACCCTACACTGTTTCTACGTAAAGATGGTGACAATATATTTGTAGCCCAAGTATATGTCGATGACATAATTTGTGGCTCAAACAACAAGGGTTATTTAAATGAGTTCATTGGACACATAGAAAGTGAATTTGAAATGAGTCTAGTGGGAGAGTTGACTTTCTTCGTTGGACTTGAAATCAAACAAACCCGAGATGGAATCCATGTGCACCAATCAAAGTATACTCAAGAGATGTTTCGAAAATTCAACATGAGTGATTCAAAAGAGGTAACCACTCCCATGGCTACAAACACAAGATTAGACAGTGATGAGAGTGGTAAACCTGTGGATCTAACTCAATATCGAAGCATGATATGTAGTTTGTTATACCTCACAGCCAGTCGACCTGATATACTTTTTACTGTGGGTATGTGCGTTAGATATCAAGTTTGTGCCAAAGAATCTCACTTAATTGCTGTTAAAAGAATTTTGAGATTCCTCAAAGGCACAATAGGAGTTGGTCTATGGTACCCCCGTACCGAATCATTTGACCTACTTGGCTACACCGATTCCGACTATGCTGGATGTAAGTTGGATCGGAAAAGTACTAGTGGGGGTTGCCAATTTTTAGGATTATCTTTAGTTAGTTGGTCAAGTCGAAAGCAACATTGTGTTGCTCTCTCCACGACCGAGGCAAAATATATTGCTATGGGAGAAAGCATATCGCAATTGTTGTGGATGATTCATACTCTAGAGGACTATGGATTAAGCTACAAGGGAGTGCAAGTGTTGTGTGACAACATTAGTACAATTAACCTAACCAAGAATCCGGTCCATCACTCTAGAACTAAGCATATTGAAGTGCGTCACCACTTCATTATGGATCATGTTGCTAGAGGAGATGTTGTACTCTCATATGTAGAGTCCAAATCAAATCTAGCAGACATTTTCACTAAACCACTCCCCAAAAATAAGTTTAGCTTCTTAAGAAGAGAGTTGGGAATGTGTCGCGCTTCATAGACATCAAAATGCATTCAAAACCCTTGATGATCACTTCGAATTATTGGGCAACAATTGGGTAACTTGGGGATATCTCACACAAACTATAAGGTTTGCCAAAACGTTTTTGTTTGCTAGAAATGGGGTGAGATGTTAGGATCAACTAAATTTCTCGAAATGTCATTGCATCCCTTGAGAAGTTTGGTTGACGAGATAAAAATCACTTCGGTGACCAAGTATGGGGAAAACCAATGCATAACACATGTGTACTTGGCTCCATGATCATACTTGGACATTCCAATCAAGGAAACTTGATTGGAGACTTGAATTTGATACAAACTTGTTTGAAATTGAGTGGATGTTTGTTGATTGAGTTTGACTCCACTTGAGTGGAGCAAAGTGATTGTTAAACTCATAAGGACCCTTGATCCTTGTTAAGGGATCAATTTTAGTCAAAGGACCACTTCCAAGATCGATAATCGGTATCAGATCTTATCCAAAATCGTTTGGAAGTCTGAAACTGAAAGTTTTAGATCGTATCAGGAATTTCAGGAAGCCTGATCGGTCACCGGACCGATCAGGAGTATGTCTGATCGGTCCAACGGACCGATCCAGCTCCTGTGCGAAACATTGTCAAAACTGTGTTGGTCTGGATCGGTCCCCGGACCGATCTGGCATCCTATGGTGATCGGTCCACAGACCGATCAGGGGGCTACAGGAAAACCTCCAAATCTACTGTTCTCTTCCTGATCGATCAGCCGATCGATCAGGAGCCTGCCTGATCGGTCACCTCGACCGATCAGGACTAGGCCAGTCTGATCAGGCCGAAGCCTGATCGGTCTGGGCACTTTCAGATCGAACGGTGATCCGTTCGATCACATTAAATTTTGGTTGGTGGACCGATCCACCAACCCAATAACTTCGCAAAAGCCCTATCTTCCCGAGTCCTTGCACCGACGAAACCTCTCTTGCGCGTGAGATCCCTCTCTTCCTGCGTGAGCTCCTCCTGCGTTTTCTCCTCCTGCACGTGGTTTCTTCGATCTTCTCCCTGCTGTGCGTGAGATTGTTCTTCTTCTGCACTGCTGGGAGTTCATCTTCTGCTCTTATTTCTCACGAAGCATCACTTGTGTGTGCCCCTCTGCGCAACTCAGCCGGTTGATCTCTCTCAAACTCAACAGACAAAAGAATGACACCTAAGTAAGATTCCCCTACCTCACCTTGTTGATCACTTCAAATGTCATGATATCTGGTGAACTAACTTTGTTGCTTTTGGGGTTTCTTTTGGAGTGTGCCGTGTGTACCTTACCCATACGATCAAATCTTTTTGTCATTTGATTATTGATCTCATCTTACTCCATTGATTAAATCTATGTTCATTTGCTCATTTTCTGTTATGATTAACTTGATCAATATCTTGACCATGTGATCCTTTATTCGTGATCGTATCAATATTCGAATCTGTGTCTTGATTTCACTTCATCCTGATCAAATCTATTGCCATGATCTATTTCAACCCTTTAGAAAATCATCCAAGGGTAAAGAACTGGTGGAGGGTGGTTCAAAGGGCAAAGCCCCTTCTTCTTCTGCGCCCTCCCTAAGGCCTCAGCCTTCTTCAAGTTCTCGTTTCCCCAATGCTGCCTGTGAGCAGGTCTTTCAGTCCAGAACCTTCAAGTTGCTCTCCTGCCGATCAATTGATGCTCCCTTTCTATTCGAGCACTGGCCCTCCATCATGGAGATAGTCACCTTCTACAACCTTGGCTTTCTCCTCTCCCTGGAGCAAACGATAAACTATGACCTTGTTTCCGAGTTCTACAATAACCTACAACAAGGTCCTCAAGGTGGCTTTGAGTTTACTACCTGTGTAGCCAAGAGGAACCTTGATTTTTCTTATGACATCCTGGCAGAGTATCTTGGCGCTCGTCGATCGCCAAACTTTTATTCTATTTACCCTGAGCTTCCTGACCCTTTGCTGCCTCCCTTTGCGGACGTTACCCCTGATAGCATTTACCAGCACTTCTTCGGACATCCTCGACCTGCTGGTCTTGATGAGTTAGGGCCTGATTTTCCGACTTTTGCGGCCCTTCGACTTTCTCCTACTGATTACGTACTCTTCAAGATAATCACCAACTGTATCCTGCCGATCACTTCAAAACCCTTGACCGAGATCCGACCCTACCACTGCTTGATGCTCTATGGCAAGCACTGCCATCTTGACTTTAACATTATTGAGAGCATCTTTCAGTCCATCATTTCCTATCATGAGCCCAGTCGTCGCACTGTCTATATGCCCTTTGGTCACGTCATCACCGACTGGCTTATGTCAGTGGGAGTTGATGTAACCAAGGGCCGGACAGTGCTCATGGTCAGACACGATTGCTAATTGGGCAAACGTGCGTTTGCAAAATCTGGTATTGTTGTTGGGCCGGACGATCAGACTCTTGTATGGAAGGATGGGCGGGGTTTAGGCGAGCTTCCTAGGGGTGCGCATGTTCAGATACCAGCAACCCCAGCTGCTCATCAGGAGGCTCCCGCTGCTGCTGATGACTATGACGATGAGCCAGAGCCGGACCTACGCTAGCAGATTTCTGAGTTGGATCGGACGATCCAGCATGATCTTCACTTGAGAGAGCTCTATCGCGAGGAGGTCCACTCAGGTTTTCGCTCCTTCGATCGCAGACTGACCGCGGTGGAGTCTGATGTCTCCGGGGTCCGTACGCTACAGCAGACTTGGTATGATGAGTGGCGCCGCCACACATTTTTGGGAGATGCGCCCTCCGGCAGTGCTGCACCTGTGTCTTTTGCACCTGATGATGCCACGATGGATGACCCTATGCATGATGACCCCCCCCCCCCCCCGCCGATGGTTGATATACTCTGCATCTGCTTGTGATTTGCCTATCTGACTGTTTGGATTGTATGACTCTATGGTTGTATGTCTCTGATTTATATCTGATTTGTATGCTTAATGTTAGTCTTTATGATTGTTCACATGATTGCTATCATCATGTATACCTTGATATGCGTTGCTATGCTTATGACTTCATATGATCATATGATTGTTTTGCCATACCTTATCTTTATCATATGTTTTCATATCCTTTCAAAATTATATCATACCTTTGTTGTTTTGGGATACCCCTAGGGTTGAGGGGGAGTTTGCTTAAACTTAACAGCCCCTCTAGACCCTTTTCGATGTTCCACAAAGGGGGAGAGTGTGATTGGTTAAGTTTGGGATGATAATGTTGTAGGGGGAGGATCCTGATTCCCCTATGATTCTGAAATTTGAGAAAATTGCTTCAAATCCCTAAACGTAAAATTGGGTTGTCAAACAACAAAAAGGGGGAGATTGTTGATGCAGTCTGACCCTGATTGTTGTTTGGTGTTGACACCGATTTTAGTTTAGGTTGATGATTATGATTATGATTATGATTAAGTCCTGATCGGGGATTAGGCACGGTGTGATTGAAATCCTAACCTGGAGGGTTGGTGTGGAAAATCCTAGCTTGGAGGGCTAGGTGTGGAAAAGTCCTAACCTGGAGGGTTAGGTGTGAAAAATCCTAGCTTGGAGGGCTAGGTGTGAAAAAGTCCTAACCTGGAGGGTTAGGTGTGAAAAATCCTAGCTTGGAGGGCTAGGTGTGGAAAAGTCCTAACTTGGAGGGTTGGGTGAAAAGTCTTAACTTGGAGGGCTAGGTGAAAAGTCCCAACTTGGAGGGTTAGGTGAAAAGTCTCAACTTAGAGGGTTAGGTGAAAAAGTCCTGGCTTGGAGGGCTAGGTCCTAGCTTGGAGGGCTAGGTTGGATGAAATCCTGACTTGGAGGGTCAGGTCCTAGCTTGGAGGGCTAGGTTGGGTGAAACCCTAGCTTGGAGGGCTAGGTTGGAGCCCCTAGATCGGTCTGGTGACCGATCAGGGAAGTTGGCACGGTGCTCCTTCGTGGATCGGTTTGGTGACCGATCCAACGATGACTAATCGGTCTGGTGACCGATCAGGGAGTATGTGTTTCACTCACTGCACAACTCCTGATCGGTTTGGTGAACGATCAGGGAGCCCACAAGTGGGTTGAGTTCCCCTGCTGCTCTGCTCCTGATCGGTCCGGTGACCGATCAGGGAGCATCCAGTAGGTCTTTGGGAACCTCACTGATCTGCTCCTGATCGGTCTGATGACCGATCAGGGAGAAATCATGACCGATCAGACTGAATGATCAACTGTCGCGAGGTTTCTCACCCTGACCGATCAGGCTGGAGCCTGATCGGTCTGGTAACCGATCAGCTAGTGAATTCCTGGCGGGATTGTTGCAAGCTGATTTCCGGATCGGTTTGGTGACCGATCTGGTGACCGGTCAGGGTGACCGATCATACGAGCTTGCGATCCCAAGTTTCTCACTGGGGACCAATCAGGTTGGAGCCTGATCGGTCTGGGATAGTTCTGATCGATCAGGTGACCGATCACTTTAACTCAAACGCGATGTCATGATCGCACCTGCTTTCATTGATACGCTACTGATGTCACTTTGATCTTCTCTGCTATTACTGATATAAGTTTGATTTCATTTGCTAAACCTTTGATTGAGTATGTAGGTGACAGGGATGGATTCAAACACTCAATGAGAGTCAATGGAGGCCTTTCCTTAGAGCAGGTTTGTCCATTTACCATCTCAGGTTGCAACGGGCGCTGGCTACTGACTGGAGCTGCTAACTGGAGCTAGTCTGAGGGAAGCTCAGGGAGTCCAGGAGAGCTCAGTGGTAGGCTGGGTGTTGCAGGTGAGCAGCTGGAGGCTGCAGTGAGATAGCGGTGACCTGGTGATCAGAGAGCTGGGACTTAAGGCTTGGTGGCAAATAAGTCTCAGTAACGAAGTTCTCCACGTTGTGTTTGTGCTTGTGCTTGTGCTATCTGTTGTTCCATCATCTTGAGCAAGCAACTGCGATCTTTGAAGCAACCATCTGTTACTTGAGCATTGGGAAGAAGAGTCAGAAAGCTTGGTGAGTCCATCAGCGAGAAGACGCGAAGAAGGGGATTCTTGCGTGAGATCTGCGTTGAGTGAAGCTCGGGAGAAGTTTGTCTGAGTTCTTGCTATCCTAAGTGCTCTGTAAGATCCTTCATTGTTTCATTGTGCTAAAAACTTTATCCTTGTTGAAACGCTGTGGAGAGGTTACTCCACCGAGAAGGAGGTTGCTTATTATCCGGTGTTCACCGGGGCTTGATCTGCCGACGATCAAGGGATCGCCCACCTTAAGGGCACGCCAAGGAGTAGGGGCAAGTTATCCCCGAACCTTGTAAATTCTCTTGTTAGCATTTTGCATTTGTGCTTAGCTAGGTTTTATTTCTGCATACTCTGTTTTCTTTAGCTTCCGTTGTGCTACTAAACCTTTGAGTCGCAGAAATTTTGATAAGTGCCAAACTTCAAGTGTCTAGCTATATTCACGCCCCCCCTCTAGCCATCCAAGTTCCAACAGATAAAATTCCCCATAGGCGACCGAGTGGGTGAAGTCAGAGGGGACCAGCTGGTGTCTCGACGATGCTATAGCGGGGAAGTCAGGATAGAATCTCGGAATAACCCAAGGGCATTAGAAGGCTAGCTGGAGGAGATGTTTATGCACAGGGGGAAAGCGACAAAAGGCTCAAGAGGCCCGGGCAGACCAACTATCTCTAGCCCTTCCGGTCTCGGTTAAGATTCACCTTGCATATTATGTACCCACGTGTGTATCTTTGCTGCCTTGTAGCAAATTCAAGTAATAATGGAAGTGCACTCTCCAATATATCAATGTGCTACCGAAGACTTAAAAACCCTAATACCTCGCGGTACTGTGGATGCCCGGGGTACTTGGGTTTGGTCTGGGTTGCTACGGACTCCCAACCAAGGGTAAAAACCCTAATACCTCGCGGTGCTGCAGATGCCAGGGGTACTTAGGCTTGCTCTGGGTTGCTATGGACTCCCAACCAAGAGTGAAAACCCTAATACCTCACGGTGCTGCGGTTGCCCAGGGTACTTAGGCTTGGTCTGGGTTGCTACGAACTCCCAACCAAGGGTAAAAACCCTAATACCTCGCGGTGCTACGGATGCTCGAGGTACTTAGGCTTGGTCTGGGTTGCTACGAACTCCCAACCAAGGGTAAAAACCCTAATACCTAGCGGTGCTGCGGATGCCCGGGGTACTTAGGCTTGGTCTGGGTTGCTACGGACTCCTAACCAAGGGTCGAAACCCTAATCCTTTTGGCACAGAATTCTCTGCATTTCCTGCTTCAATCCAGTCTTCACTTCAGATTTTTCAACTGCAATTCATCCACGCAGCAGCATTCCTTTGTTCTGATCAGCATTGGATGCAATCAATGCTTAGTTCACTAATTCATACCCTAGGAAAACCAAATTCAGCCCTTGCAATGCAGTCCAGTTTTTTTTTTTAGTTCAGCTTTTTGATCAGCCTTTGTTCAGAAATTTCGATTTTGTACAGCTGAGATTCAGCTTCTAACATGTTGTTTCTGATCTTGATTAGCTTTCATAACCCCTGATCCAAACTTTGCTGACCAAATCAAGCTTCACAAAAAAAATTTTCTTCTTCTGGCACAGATTTTACTTTCCTTGACTTTGGCACAGATTTTCTGCCTTGCGTGCCAATTCCTTCCTTGCAGATTTTTTTTTCTTTTCAGCAGATTCACATCAGCTCTTCAACAGATTCTCTTTCAACACCTTGCAGCTTCCCTTGCATTCAGTTTGTTTAATTTCAGTAGCTCTAAATTCAACACTCGGCAGCAACCTTTTCCTTGCAGTTCAGCCCAGAATTCCTGCTTCTCAGCTTCTTCTCAGCTTTTTCTCAGCTTTTTCTCAGCTTCATTTCAAACTTAACAGCTTCGGTTCAGGCTGTGTTCAGCTTCCATTCAAACTTCTGATCAGTGAGTTGGATTTCCAGCTTAGATTGTGTTCAGCTCCACTTCACTTATGGCTTCCACCTTAGCAAAGAATTCTTTCCTAAGTTTGTTAACTGCCCAGATTTCTGCATTTTTTCTTGGCACAGCAGTTTGTATCATTTCAGCAGCTCAAAGTCAAAGCTTGTGTTCAGCTGCAAATTCAGCTTGTTTCCCTCACTGATCTGCACAAACTGTTTTTGGCAAAAATTCTTGGCACCTTTTGGCTTCAATTTCACCAAAAAAAAAAATTCTTTGAAATGAAATGCATCTTTGCTCCAAAATAATTCCAAACTCTAGTCACTCCCCCACACTTAATTCTTTGTCCGTCTTGGGCAAAGTAGCATCAAGAAACATTCTAAACAAACAAGTCCATAGAAAAGTGAGGGTAAGAGTAGGAAATAAGGAAAGAAAAATAGATTAAACATGATTTTTGTCAAAAGTTGGTATGGAAAGGGAAACAAATTGTTTAGCCTTTATAAATGTGATCCAATCATCGAAATATGATTTTGAAAGAACCTAAGCAAATTCTAGAGCACAATAACATATGTGTGTCACAAAGATAAGGCTAATTCTCACTAGGTAAAAATAATTCATCTCATGTCCTCAATTAAGAATCTAAAGCAAAGTAGTACTCAAGCATCCAAGAATTCATCCATGAGCTTAAACCCTAAGTTTTAACAACCAAATTTAATTTATTTTCAAAAGACTCTAAAATGCTATGGAGATAACCTAGAGGGATACTTTTATTTCGACTCATGCAAGAAAAAGTGACAAAAGAAATAACAAGGTATTTACAATGACTCTTATTCATTCTACTCTACTCATGCCTTTATTAGTAAGGACTCAATTTAAAGGAAAATTCTACTTCTAGAAAGCATGAAAATGAAAAATGCAATAAAAGAAAATACAAGAAAGAACAATCTCCCCTTTATTTCTGGTGGACGGAGTCTATCAAGAAGGAGCCTCCATCGTGGTAGTGGAGGGGTCTGGGTGGCTGAGAGAATTAGGACTCCCCCACACTTAAACTTTACAAAAATTTGCTCCGGTGGCCGCAGGCGATTTAGGTACAATGTCCATGTAAGAGGTGGAGTGCTTCGAATTAGAGTAAAATCAACTCCTCCTTCTTGATGCCTTTTGAAATTTCTTCCAGGAGGTTGGAGTCTGTTCAGATGGAGCACCCACTCCAGTAGTCTTCTGGACCCTGCAAAACAATGTAATACCTCTCTCAAGCGTGCAGGGTAAGACAGAAATAAAATAATAACAGTCTCTGCATGAAATGTATCCAAAACTGCTTCATGTCCAATAAAATCAATTCTTGGTGCCTCAATAAATTTTTCACAATTATTTTCTACAAAATTTGCATCCAGGAACTCATCACAAATAATAAAATCAATCCTTGGCACTTCAATAGAAATTTCACCATTATTTTCTACCAAGGATGTATCAAGCAATGTATCACAACCTATGAAATCAACTTTAGGTGCCTCAATGAATTTTTCACAATTATTTTCAGCATAAGATATATCAAAAGACTTATCACAATAATCAACATCAATTCTAGGCATTTCTAAAAAATTTTCACTATCAGCATTTTCATGATATGTATCCCAACATGCTTCATTTTTAGCAAATTCTACACTAGGTGCCTCTAGGGATTTTTCACAATTAAATTCTACAAGAGATGCATCCCTAAGTATATCACAAACAATAAAATCAGTTTGAGGTACCTCTATGTAATTTTCAGAAAAAATAGGAGGAGTATTTACCTGATCGTGCTGAAAAATACCTGGAGGTTCTACAGAAGTAGATGTATCCGTGTTCTCCTCCTGGTCAAGTAATTTCTCCACTTCAGGTTCAAGTTCTGGTGGACACTCAACTAAAGCAGGTGATCCTTGGGTTCTTACTTCCACCAAGCAAGTCCCTACACTTTCTGGTTCATCCTCTGAATCTTCTAATGTATCCATCAATTGTGGTGGTCCTTGGGGCTTAGTGCAATCCCCTACACCTATGGAATCATCTCCCATGCATGTTCCCTCAACCATTCCTGTATCAACCAAATTAGAAAAATTAGGATCATTAACAACTAAATCATCACAAGATAAAAGTATAGAATGATCCTGTAAAGTTTCAGAATTGAATTCAAAACTATCACAAGCCCTGCTATCAATCTCCTCCAATGCCTCTAAATCAGTAGGAATGGGTGATTCCTGGGGCTCAGTGCAATCCCCTACACCTGTAGATTCATCTGATTGTCCTGATCTTTGGGCTTTTATCTGATTCCATTGATCTATCAATTTGCCAAGGCGTTCTCTGATGCCTTGCTGTTGTTGTTGAAAACTTTGCTGTTGTTGTAGGACTTGTTGCCACATCTCCATCATCCTTTGTTGTTGAGCCTCACTCCAATCAGGATTCTCAAAGCCTCCTTGGTTAGTGTGGAACTCTTGTTGGTCTTGAAATGTAACATAAGACTGCTGAAAACCAAGAGTAGACTGTGCATTCTGAAATGGAGACTATGGGGGCTGATCAAATGGTTGCATAAGCTGATTGAACTGCTGAATATTTGGTTCACAATTCGGTGGGGATGGCTGAAAATTATGATTCTGGAAATTCTGATCATAGGGCTGAAATTGTTGGTTGGAAGATTGGATTGGTTGCTGAAAATTCTGATTCTGGAATTGAAAACTCTGAAATGGTTGGGACTGAAAATTCTGATCGTTTTGTGGAAAATATTGCTGTGAAGGTTGTGATCCACTCTGATTTTGATATTGGTTGGGTTGAATTGGTTGAAACCCTTGCTGAAAATTTTGACTTGGTTGAAAATCCTGCTAAAATTGTTGAAATTGTGGCTGAAAGGATGGTTGAACTAGCTGAGAATTACCGCCCTGAAAATTCTGGTTTTGAAGTGGACATTGCGGTAGTGAGGACTGAAATGGAACGGGCTGGAAACTCTGATTTTGTTGCTGGAAATTCTGGTTGCAAGGCTGAAATTGCTGTGGAAATTGATATGGTTGTTGGAAATTCAAATTATCTTGGTACCCTTGTTGAATTCCTTGAAAAGATGATTGATTTTGTTGATAGGGTGGCTGAAATTGGGGCTGGAATTGCTGAATTGGTTACTCAAAACCCTGGAATTGTGGCTGCCCATTCTGATTTTGTGGCTGGAAATTTGGTTGATTTTGCTGAAAATTTTGGAAAGGCTGAAAAAACTGATTTGTTGACTGAAATTGATCATTTGGGTGCTGAAAATTCTGGAATTGTGGTTGAAATTGCTGTAGTGGCTGATTGAAAGGTTGGTTCTGCTGAAACTGTGGACACGGCTGCTGGTAAGTAGATGAGAACATTTTGAACCTGCAGCCCTATCACAAAACAAACAAGAAAAATAGCAGCAACCGTATACAAAAGATAAAGCAAAAGAAAATAGAACCCAATGATTTGTCTATAAGCACACAAGCAAAAATCAAACAAATCAACTAGTTGCTTACCCGGCAACGGCGCCAAAAATTTGACAGACCCGAAATAGACTGTCACGAATGTGGGTCCATCAGAATTTAGAATTTGTATAAAAAGCTGGAAACCCTTTTTGCAATCAAAATATGAAAACGTAGTAAAGGGGCCACAGGTCGTATTTTTCCTCGGGACTAGTTGAGAGTTTGTTTGATTCGCGCTCGTGTTTATGTGTCGTTTATGAATTTGGGTTTGGAATGCGATTAGGAATGAAGAGGAAGTCACTTCACTGAATGAACTAAACAAGTGTGTTGCAATTAATAACTCAACCAATGAAAAGCTACTTAACCAAGGCAACTTAACTAAATTTGGGAAACAAATCTGAATTAATGGCAGCCCAAATACTAAGCAAGTGAATTAGAACAAGGCTGAAATTTGATTGCAACTAAAACCGCAACTTATCTTGAAACAAAGTGAAGAGAACACAACCAACTTGATACAAGAGGAAGAAGCTTATGTGCCAAGATGAGATTACAGTTCAGGGACAAATCAAATGCATATGAAATTGATTTCAAACACAATAATTCACTAAACATAGGTTTGGTCTTGATACAAATCAGTGCCAAAACAGTTTGATAGGCAGAAAATGACCCTTGTGCCAAGTCTGATACTTTTGTGCCAAGGCTATACTTTTGTGACCGAATGCAGTTTGGAAAGCAAACTATCAATGAAGAACTCGGCAGGAATAGATGAAGAAATACAAGACACAAGCTGCTCAAACAATTCTGCCCTATTGCAGAAATGAATTGGATGTAGAATTGCAGGGAATGAGTGCAGAATTCATCAACTTGATTCACCAAAAATGAGAAGACTGTTGTGCCAAAAATGATTCTAACAACCCAGAAATGAACTAATTGATCAGGTGTAGAAAGCAAGACTATTAGTGAATAAGTTTGCAAAAGTTGAAGGAAGGAATTAAGCCTCCAAATCAGACACAACCTGAGCAAAATTCGAAGCTCACTTGATACAGAAATTCAGTAACCAAAAACTGATATGCATGAGTGAAGCTTAACGTTCAAAGAGGAGATGGCTGTGAAGCAAATTAACTAGAGCTCAATAGCACACTAAGAGATTTACTTAATTGCTGGAATTCAAGCTCTAAACCACTGAAATATCTGCCGAAACTGCACTTAGCACAAACCAGACATGAATCAACTTGATACTCATTGGAAAATGCTTATGTACCAAAACTGAACTAAATACAGACTCTAAATTAATGTGAGGCACTGATGTGAAGTGAATGGATGTGAAACAAACAATAAAAGTGCAAATTGATGAGCTGAAGTCGAAATTTCAGAAATAAAATGGAGAGTGCAAAATTGGGGGTTGATACACAATCTGAAAATGATACACAGAATTAATTCAAGCTGATCAAAACGAATTTCAGAATTGAAACGACATGTGAAATCAAACTTGGATCAACTAAGTTCACACACTAAATTGGTCTTCAATGGCAGGAATTGAGCTAAACATAAATCGAATGGGAATTAAGTTGAAGAAATTCAGAGACTAAGCTGAATTGGCAGAAAACGACTGATACACTGAAAGCAGAATTGAAACGCAAGCTGTGAACTGTAAACAAACTGAATTAACTCTAAGAATTCACTAAACAAGCTATCTAACTAACTACTAGCAGCATTTAAACACTAATTAGAGCTGGAACATTTCAGAAATTTAAACTAAGTGCTGATACGCAAAAACTGAACAGAACAAGAAGCAGGAATCGAAAATTACACTAACACAATGGAAATTGACTAAGTAAACTAAATCTCTCATCTCAACTCAAGAAACCCTTGCTGTCACTCAAGGATGAGCCTCAAATTGAGAAAGAAACAATCCATACAAGAAAATTACAGCAGCTAGAATAGAAATTCAGAAATGAATTGCGGCAGAATTTAAACTACAGCTAAACAACTAAAATACAATACGAAATCTAAACCCCAATCACTCCATTAGCTCAAGATCTCTTTATTCGTCACGCAAGGGCTGGCCTCGAACCCCTAAGCTCAGCAATTCACTGAGGAACTGAATCTGTAGTCGAATCTACCTCAAATCTGTTCAAGAGGGAAAACCCAATCGATTTCTTCAATTCAACCTTGTCTGATTGAAATGAAGGTGCGGGAACGATCAAAGCTTATCCGAGAACCCCTCCAGATAGCTTAGACTGATGTAGAACCTGACAAAACCGAAATCGAAGCAACCAAATACAGAGCTGAGGAAACCCTCACTCAGCCCTGTTCTTGCCCAATTCCGAGCTGAAACTCCACCGATTGCTCTCCCCGGTGACCTCGAACTTGATCTAATGAAGAATGGAGGTGGTCGCGCCCCTTGGATTGAAGGAACAGCTGAAGAAACGAAGAAGAAATGCGAAGAGGAAGAATAGTGCGGCGGAGACGCGACGAGGCTGAAGCGCTGGGAATTTCTGATTAAGTAGCTAGCAATGGACGACCCAGATTGATCGGAGGAAATCCAACGGCTGATCTTGCTCTGATTTGAGCCAAACTTTGAGGATGTTGATCAGGGGTCAGGATCTGCCTCGTGGTAGCTCGGATCCTCCAGATGTGCAACGGATGGTCCAGATCAACCTAATCTTTGAATGGACGATCTAGAGCCCTCCGAGCTTGATCCAACGGTTGATTGAGCTCTGATTGGGATGAAACCTTCAGATCTTGATCATAATGCTTGATCAATCCTAACCCTAGCTCGGATTGCTTCAGATGGTCTCGGATGGCTCAGATCTAGCCGCTTTTGAAACGGACGGCCCAGATTAATCCGAAACTTGATAACTCGATCTGGGTCCTCTTCCGACTCAAGTTTGACCCAGTATGCCCTAGGTCCAGGATCCTTTCATGCCTACAAAAATATATCAAAAAATTAGTGGTCAAATAATCCAAAAATGTGTAAATTTGCAATTAAGTCCAAAATAAGAGGAAATCCTAAAACCTAGGGTAAAATCACAGTTAAGCAAGTAAAACATGGGTCAAACATGGATTTTAACAATTAAAATAATCAACAAAATGGTACTTATCAATTAACCCCCTACTCCTATCATGATATTTAAATCCTTGATTATTCCTGACAAGTATGTAAGAATTTAAAATTAGATTTAATTTTAAGCAAGGAATTACCTTTCCTTTTACCTTTGAATCTCCCCCTTGACTTGAGCTCCTTTTCTTTTCCAATTTCTCCTATTTCCTCAAATGTGTCATTTTCTTGATTTCACCTTTCTTTGGGCACTTGGTATGGTAGTGTCATAGCTCTCCACATGTGAAACATCTAATTCTCTTCCTTTTCTCTTGGGCTTCCTTATTCCTATAACCCATGTTAGATTTAGAAGAAATTGAATTGTGTTTAGTAGTTACCTCCTTTTTAACTAATGGACACTTGTCCTTGTAGTGTCCCTTCTTATTGCATCCAAAACAAATGATGTGCTCCTTTGATTTGGGTTTGGTGGAGGTAGATACTTCTTCTTGCTCCGGTGTTGAGGATGGCATTTTCTCCCCCTCAATCCTTGATGTGGAGACTTTTTCACTTTCTTCCTCACTTGAGGATGTGGACACTTCTTCCTTTTCTTCCTCTTCGGATGTTGAACTTGACTCAGCCTCCGATTGGTCCTTTTTCTCCTTTTCTTCTTGTCCTTGTGTCGGATTCTCATGTAGAGCTATCACTTTTCTCCATAGCTCATATGCAATTTTGTATTCCCCTATATTTGATACAATATATGAAAGTAATAAATTCAGTACAACTCTAGTTACCTCCTTATTCGCCTCCGCTTCTTCCGTTTGACTCTTGGTCCAATACCGAGGTCGGAGGCGCTTCCCCTTCTTGTCTGTCGGAGCTTCAAATGGAACTTCAAATGTCGTCCAATGATCCCAATCCATTTGGAACCATATCTCCAACCTCTTCCTCCAATAGTTGAAATTCTCTCGATCGTATGGAGGTGGAATCCGGATATCCCATCCCAATGGGCCTTCCGATTCCATCTTCCTCTAGCACCTTTTGCTCTCCCGGCGATTAGTTCGTAGATGAGCGAACCCCGGCTCTAATACCACTTATTAGATCGTTAACGTTTGCTAGAGGGGGTGAATAGAAATTTTCGATTTGTTCTTCCTACAAGAGGGTTAGCACAATACAAACAATATAATGAAAAACAAGAGAACCAATGCTAACACCTTCTTTTACTTAGTATCCACCTCCAAGAGGTGACTAATTCAAGAATCCTTCAGTGGATCACTCCCCAGATGCCCTCCGGCTAGCCCTTGTCGCTCCTTGTGGGTGGAGAAACCTCGCCACAACACGTCGACAATATTTGAGCCCTTAGACTATTATTTGGTTTTTAACCAAAGCCAAATTCGTCAAGAAGCCTCAGCCAAAATCGAGTCCCTTTAAATAGAACTCTAGGCTGATAAGTCGCTGCTAGTCGACTGCCACTACCCCCACCCAAATTCGACAGTTACAAGCCTAACGTTCGAATTTTGCCTGCTACCAGTCGACTACCCCTGGGGCAGTCGACTGGTCCAAGGTCGACTACCTTCTGTGAGTTCGAGATCTTGTTGGCAGTCGACTGATCAATGCCCAGTCGACTGCCCAGCTTACAATATCATCTCCCTCACTCCGAAGACCCTCCTTCATGTATGCCTTCAAGTATACTCCCTTGACTTGCCCCTTGAAGTCCTCTTCCATCGACTATCGTCCCTCGGATGCGCACACAAGTCTTCCCTTGGCTTGCCTCTATCCCACCCTTCACGTGTGCCCTTTGAAGCCCACTTCCCCGGCTTGCCCTTGGAGTTCTCTTCCCTCAGCTCTCGTCCCTCAGATCAGTCCTCCATGTGTGACTCTCTAAGTCCTGCAAACTCAATCACACATATTAAATAACAAGAGTAAGCCTAACTTAAACCCTTTGCCCAAACATTAAAACACATGGTCACTCCGGACCATAGATTGCCCCAACAAAAACCCTAATACCTCGCAGTGCTGCGGATGCCCGGGGTACTTAGGCTTAGTCTGGGTTGCTACGGACTCCCAACCAAGGGTAAAAACCCTAAAACCTCACGGTGCTGCGGATGCTCGAGGTACTTAGGCTTGGTCTGGGTTGCTACGGACTCCCAACCAAGAATTAAAAACCCTAATGCCTCGTGGTGTTGCGGATGCCCGAGGTACTTAGGCTTGGTCCGGGTGTTATGGATGTCCGATCAAGTACTTCAAAACCCTAATACTTCGCGGTGCTGCGGATGTCGAGGTACTTGTTAGGACCTTGTCGTTTGCTAGAGGGGGGGTGAATAGCAACTTTTCGATGTTGTCTTCCTACAATGGTTAGCAAGCGCAAGCGGAAATCTTAAATCTAAACTAAACAATGCTAACACATCACCTTTACGTGGTTCAGAGATTAAACTCCTACTCCACGACTGTCCGTAAGGTGGACGATCCCGATCCTTCGGTGGATGATTCCCTGGAACACTTCCGGCTAGCTCTTGTCGCTCCTTGTGGGTGGAGAAACCTCACCACAATCCTTGGACAAACACTGAGCACTTGTAGGCTACTAACAGGCTTTGACCAAGCTTGTTTCGCCAAAGAAAAGTAGTCAAACACGAGCTCTCTTAAATAGAGATCGATCCTATTTTGACCGTTACCAGTCGACTACTCCTGGGGCAGTCGACTGGTCTTCGCGAATTCAAATGTCACCGCCTTGACGATTCGCATTCTGGTTGACACCAGTCGACTGCTCAGTCGATTGCATCAGTCGACTAGTCCATTACCAGTCGACTGATGTCTTTGTACTCTACCCCAGTCGACTGATCAAGCATCAGTCGACTGCCACCTAAGATCTCCCTTCCCGAGTACAATTCTCTAAGCACTCGAACCCTAGGATTTCCCTTCCCGAGTACAGTTCTCTCAGCAATCGAAACCTCACGACTCAGTTGACTCTTCCTTCAGCAGCCTTGACCTGTTGCCTTCAAGCCCTCTTCAACTTTGGCTTTCACCCCTCGGATGCATGCAAGCCCGCGGCTTGTCTCCCATGCCACCCTTCACGTATGCCTCGAAGTTCGCTTCTCTCAGCTCATCGTCCTTGCTCCAGCTGCCTCAATCTATTGCCTTCAAACCCTCTTCGACTTTGGCTCTCGTCCCTCAGATGCATGCAAGCTCACGGCTTGTCTCTCATGCCATCCTTCACGTATGCCTCGAAGTCCACTTCTCTCGGCTCATCGTCACTGCTTTGTCCACGGTCCCTCAGATGCATGCAAGCCCTCGGCTTGTCTCCCATGACATCCTTCACCGGCCTCGAAGACGTCCAACTAAATCTATGTGTATCCTACAAATCTACACACTCACATACACATATTAGATCAACATGAAACCCTAACTTACTCATATTTGTTGGATCTTGGATGGCTATAGAGGGGGGTGAATGTAGCCAGACACAAGTAGATTTGGCGATTTGAACTTTTCTTGTTTCTATGATCAGGGTTAGGCAGCGGAAGACAAAAACAAAAACAAGAACTAACAGAAAACTAAAACATAAATCAGAAATGCTAACATGGAGGATTTACAAGGTTCGGGGATAACTTGCCCCTACTCCTTGGCGTGCCCGTGAGGTGGGCGATCCCTTGATCGTCAGCAGATCAAGCCCCGGGAAATCCGGATATCAGATGCCTCCTTCTCGGTGGAGAAACCTCTCCACAACAGTTTCAACAGAGTGATGAAAGTAAGCACAGATAAACACAAGAAAGCTTACAGAGCACTAGGACAGAAGGAACACAAGAGAACTCTTCACCGAGCTCCACCCAGCATAAACCTCACGCAAGAACTCCCCGCTCTTCGTGTCTGCTTGCTGATGGACTCGCTAAGCTCTCTGCCTCTTCCAAGCGCTCAAGTTTGCAGTGTCTCAAAGAGTTGCTTCAAGGATCAGAGTAATTTCCAAGAGTTCTATTTCTCTTCTTCTAAGCATCTGGCTTCTGCAGCTCACCAGCCTCTGCAGCTCACAGCATCTCTGCAGATCACCATCTGCTCATCTGCAACAGCCCCAACTACCACTGACCTCTTTTGGACTCCCTGAACCCTCTTCAGTCGAGCCCCAGATCAGTTCGTCAGCTTCCCAGTCGTTGCCAGCAGCGCCAGACGCCCGTTGAAACCTGAGAAGAGAAAACAGCCAAACCTGATCAAGGAAAAGTCCCTAGTTGACTCTCCTCCATTGTTTGAATCATCCCTGCATTACCTGCACACTTAGCAGACACTTAGCAAATGAAATCAAACGGGAATAAGTAAGGTAGCAGAGAAAATATAGAGCAAACAGAAGCGATCAGAAGTCTGACAACAGATTTGAATTAAAGTTATCAGCTACTGATCGGTCCACAGACCGATCAGAGAGGACCCTGATCGATCAGGTCACCTCCTGATCGATCTAGTGTCTCCCTGATCAGTCAAACTGACCGATCAGAGATGTGGATCGGTCACAGTGACCGATCCACCACGTTGCTGGAGAAAACTCCAGCATTCTGTGAATCACTGGCCTGATCGGTCACCTGACCGATCAGGTTGTGCCCTGATCGGTCTGGTGACCGATCAGGAACCATCCTAATCGGTCAGGAGGAGGAAAGTCCGATCTTTGATCGGTCAGATGGATCGATCAGGGTTTCTCATAGAAACCTACTGTCCCTTCTCTAATCATTCACCAGAACTATCAGAAGTCAAACAGAAACCTTTCTATTCTCTCCCTGATCGTTCACCAGAACGATCTGACTTCGCTGGATCAGTCACCAGACCGATCCACAATAGGGAGTTCATGCCAATTCCCTGATCGGTCTCTAGACCGATCCAGCTTCGACTAATTCAACCCTAAGTCAAGAGAACGGGCTTCCTAGCCTTCTCTGACTCGTGCTCAGTCCCCCGGACCAAGACTCCGTGCCGAGCTTCACTCACCGGGACTTCATTCAACCTAGCTTCACTCACTAGGACCCGGCTTCACTCACCAGGGTTTCGGTCACCTAACTTCACTTGCTAGGACCCGGCTTCACTCACCGGGATTTCAGTCACCTGACTACACTCACCAGGACCCGGCTTCACTCACCTGGATTTCAGTCACCTGGCTTCACTCACCAGGACCTGACTTCACTCACCGAGGTTTCAATCACCTAGCTTCACTCACTAGGACCCGACTTCACTCACCGAGATTTCAGTCACCTGGCTTCACTCACCAGGACCCCGCTTCACTCACTGGGATTTCAGTCACCTGGCTTCACTCACCAGGACCCGGCTTCACTCACCGGGATTTCAGTCACCCGACTTCACTCACCGGGACCCGACTTTACTCATCGGGATTTTTGTCACTCCGTGCCCAGTCCCCGACCAGGACTTAATCCGAATTCACTCAACCAAACTTAAATCGGTGTCAATACCAAAACAACAATCGGGTCAGACTGCATCAACAATATTGATACACACATCAAAATCCATGATCTACCCAATCAAACTTGGGTCGATTGTCCCAACAATCTCTCCCTTTTTGATGTGTGGCAATATGTTTAAGTTAAGTGAAAAAACAACAATAACAACTGAAAATTACAGACATAGCAAGTTAAGCAGCATAAACATCCATCCTCCCTCTTAACCGATGTCCTCCACATAATTTTCAATTTTTCATAATCACAAGTTAAGTTAAATAAATTAACTCCATAAGTTAAGTTAAAACCTAACTTAAATTCCACAAGTTCTCCTCCTTTGATACAATAAAAAAGATTGCTCCAAGCAACCTTAACCCTAGTATCAATGAGAACACCTTTCTATTTCTGAAAACCTTTAGAAATCAGAAAACAACAGAACCAGTCGATTGCCCAGTTTCCAGTCGACTGGGGCCTGCAACCCGTAAACCTACAGAAAGATCAATCGACTGCCCCAAGGGCAGTCGACTGATACGCAGCAGTCTGAATTTTTCCAGCCGAAATTCAGAAACTCCTAACAAATTTCACAAAATTTGAAAAAAATCTAAAATTTTGTAAGCATATTTCTTATGATGTATTTTATCCTAGAAAAATATAGTTTCGTGAAAATACCAAATATGCTTGACTTTTTGACAAAAATTCTAATTCTTTGAAAAACCTCTTCTTTGTATCAACTTTTCATTCTAGATTTGAAACCATGAGTGTTCCAAGTCTATCCTATACCATTTAAAATATAGAAATGTTTTCAAACCTCCCCCCTTTTCTCCTATAGATCCTGTAGACAAAACAAGGCATAAAAACTCCCCCTTTATACCACAAACCCTTGATAGAAGATATATTGAAATTTTTCATACAACCATACTATCAAGATAATAACTTATCATATGAGCAATATCAAATCATGAATTAAAAGTTCATATAAGCAATATCAAAACATAAATAAGTACTACAAGGGTCATAGCCCCGAAATCCCCCAAATAATACAATATGAAATAAAGTGTTTGAAAGAGAATAAAGAAAATGCCTAAGCTAAATACACTCTCAACACTTCCACATCCAAATCAAGCTGAGCCTACATGTCATCGCCTGGAGGAGGAGGAGAAGGAGGGGCCTGATACATAACGTTACAGTGCTGCATCATCTCATACATCTCGTCCTGGCGCTGTTGGAACCTCTGAAAGTGCTCCGTGAGACCATGAACCTCCCCCTGAATATCAATCTGTCGCTGCTGAACACTCTGAAAGTCCTCCCTAAATCCATGCATCTCTGTCTCTAGTCGGGAGAGCTGCTCCTTGGTAGTCCCAGCAGGAGTAGCAGCAGGTGCAGTAGTAGGAGCAGCCTCTTCATCATTATCAGAACTGGAGGGATCATGACGACGGTGCCAGACCAGCACTCCCTGCCGTCTCCAATCCCAACCAAGGAGAGCTGCCAAGAGCCAATCTGGTCATAGTCCCTAGATAGTTGATGTACCTGACCCCTAGTGGTTCTAATACCTCTAGACAAAAAGAATTCAGTCAAAACATGACCGAATGACATGTAGATCTTTCTATTGACGCTATGCGAAAAATGGACAATAAATGCAAACACATGGCGGTCAATGTCAATGTCTAACCTCCTCTCTAATGCATACATCATCACCAAGTGACCCTTCTTGCCACAATTATAGTAAGTCAGCTTATTTTCAGGTTTCTTTTCATTCTTCTTTCTTTTCTTCTTGATTGGTTCATGCACAGCAGCAACACCGGCTCCTTTTCCCTTACCCTTTTCTTTCTTAAACCATCTTTTCTTATTCTTGGATCCAAAACCTTTAGCTATAAAAGCTTGTCCAGAATCCTTACGGATTCTATTATCTCCGCCTCCAATTCAATATAGTGTGAGACATCAGTGAAAGTCTTGATACTCTCATTGTGATTAAGGTTCTGTTCCATCGTTTCTTAAGAATCAAGAAGGGAACGAATAACTGCTTTAACTTATTATTCATCGGTCAATTCATGACCAACATTCTTTAGCTCCCGAATCATATTTTGCATTTCCCTTAGATGCTAGGTCATGGTAACATTCGAGTATTTTTTACAACTGCCAAACTTAATTGTCAGTTGACGAAACTTGTTCAAGATAACTTGCCTATATTTCTCTCTAAGGGCTACCCAGACAGCTTGAGCTGATGGTAATAACTCATACTCAAATAGCAGATCGTCTACCATTAAACTAACCAATATGCCCGTAGCAGTGGAGTCATTTTTCTTCCATGTCCTATAGGCATTAAGATCAAGTTTATATTATGTTGTTGAACCATTAGCAGGTTCTTCCATAAACTGATTCACAGTCTCTAGAACTTCTTGTTCCTCAAGAACATATCGTATCTTGAGATGTCATATTTTATAGTTATCCCTATATAATTTCTCTCCCTTATTCAGTTCGACTATGATGTTCATAGTTGTCATGATCTATTATAAATAACATATTATTCAGTGATTCAGTGTATTTTATATGTACATAATTTATGATTGACTCAATTCAAATTTGAGTTAGTTTACGAAACAAGTGGTAATTGCGTTCCCACTCATCATTCGTATGATATAATCTAATCAATATTGATCAATTCTATTATATACATCTCATAAAAAATAAACTAATATTTTGTAAAAATGAACTAATCATTCGTAAGAATGAACTAATTATTTTTAAGTCATATAATACATAACATAACTTTTTCATTAAAATATAGCACTACCCGTACATGACAACAGTTTATATTATATGACTTTACTAAATAAGCTTATTCGGTTCGTATACAATGACAATAATAACAACAAAATTTTAATAAACTAGATAAGTTAATATCACTCCCATGATAAAAAATACTAAGACAGTGGTTGTTACTCTCTCGTTCATCCCGAATTCTGTCAGGGCGTTCTCACATCGGCCAGCTTGGGGATGTTCAAGAGATTTTATAGGATCTTCCTCAAATATTTCAGGATGTTTCTCAAATATTTCAGGATCTTTCTCTAGATCATCCTCAAATTCTTTAAGATCATCTTCAGGGTCCTCTTCAGAATCTTTAGGATCCTCAAATTCTTTCTTAAAATCTTCTAGCTATTTACATAAATCAGTATATGAATTACGACATTCATGGCGGTCCCATATATGGTGTGCAACTTCTCTCGCATGCCTCGGCAACGAACGAATCAATACCCCGATTCTGTAGTCATCCAAGATTGGAAATTCCTCCTGCTCGAGTTTCTAAAATAGCTGATCCAGTCTTCCCATATTTCCTTGGATTCCGAGAACTAGACTATAGTCAACCTTCTTTATCTGCACCATTAGTTCATTATGTCGCTTATCGTGACGGGTCGTGGTGCATATCTCAGCAATATCTGAGATTGAAAAATAATATTTTCAGTATAAAACTAACAAACTAGTAATAAAACTGATTTATTTCAATTCATACATATGTATAGAAAAAGCACACATGCAAATAAGAAAAATAAATTTTCTTTATTTGAGAGGCTACAGTTGACTAACGCATTGGGCTGATCGATTTGGATGTCCTATTGTTATTGTTTCACCTAAGCTCATTTAAATTTAAGTTTGACCTATTGATCAAATCAATTAGTTTAGTTCAGGTTTCAATGAAATTGGTCTGGTTAAACCAATCAATAGTTTGAACCAAACTAAGTTTGATTGGATAACCTAATCTAATTAAATCAACTAATGATTTAAAATAGATCCAAACCTAATTGGACAGATTAGTTCAAATCAATTGAACTAATCTAAACGTAATAATATTTCTCACGTTTTTTTTCTATACAACCTGCATAAAAAACTTTTTCTTTAATAATTGCACGTGAGAATTCATGAGAATGAATTCATTTCTTTTTTATTTATAAAAATCAAACTTTTTCTCATTGTTTTAATGGATCAGATTTTTTTTTAAAAATTGATTACTTATGTTTCAATCCATTGTCAGTTGATGCAGTTGGATCACCGATGCTTACCAACTATGGAGGCCGATCAACCATTAGACATGGTCATCGGTGCCCGAGCGACAACACTATTGTCAGGATCCTTCCACAAATGTAGCTTTGTCGCGACAGCTGCTCGCGATACGGTTTTGCTGCAACACAATCACCAGCACGAGACGCATGTGTTGGTGCTTGGATGGCTATAGAAGGGGGGTGAATATAGCCAGACACAAGCAGATTAGGACTTTTGAACTTTTCTTGTTTCTGTGATCAGGGTTAGGCAGCGGAAGACAAAGAACAAAAACAAGAACTAACAAAAAACTAAAACACAAACCAGAAATGCTAACACGGAGGATTTACAAGGTTCGGGGATAACTTGCCCCTACTCCTTGGCGTGCCCGTGAGGTGGGCGATCCCTTGATCGTCGGCAGATCAAGCCCGGGGAAATTCGGATATCAAATGGAACCTCCTTCTCGGTGGAGTAACCTCTCCACAACAAGTCTCAACAAAATGATATGAAATACATCACAAAGACAAAGGCAAACTTACAGAGCACACGCAAGCGAAGGAGAAACGTTTACAAAGCAATACTCACAACCCAACACAACCTCGGCAAGAGCCTTCACTCAGCTCTCCCTTGTCTGCTTGTTGATCGCCTCGCAAAACTCTCCACTTCTTCCAAGCACTCAAGTTTGCAGAGGATTCAAAAAGATGCTCAAGTGTTTTTCCAAGGATCAGCATTCTCCCGAGGCTTCTTCGCTACCCAGCTTTTAAGCCTCTGCCCATCGCCAGGTCACCAGGCGTGCCTCTGCAGCTCACCAACTACTCATCTGCTTGTCTGCAACAACCTTAGCTACTCCTTGTTGGTGCTTGGATGGCTATAGAGGGGGGGGTGAATGTAGCCAGACAACAAACTCTTGCTCTTTTGAAAACCTTCTGTGTGATCAGATTAGCAGCGGAAGAAATGCAGAAGAAAGAACAAAGCAGAGAAGGAAAAGCAAACCAAACAAACGCTAACACCGCGATGTACAAAGTTCGGGGATAACTTGCCTCAACTCCTTGGCGTGCCCGTGAGGTGGGCAATCCCTTGATCGTCGGCAGATCAAGCCCCGGTGACCCGGATAAAACATCGCCTCCTTCTCAGTGGAGAAACTTCTCCACAAGCGTCTCAATAGAATACAAGATAAGCTCACGAGACTAAGAAAGAATCTTTCACAAGAAAGTAGCAAGAAAACTCAAGAGAGAAGCTACACAAGGAGCACAACAACAACAGCGAAACCCACAGCCACACTTGCTTGTTTTCCTGTTCGTTCTTCTTTGCTCCCCTGCTTCTCATCTTCCTCTTAAGCTCCTGCTTCATCGCCAGGCTCCATCAGCATCCCCTGAGCACAACCTGAACCCACTGACCTCCCTGAACACTCAGTCCACTGAAGACCTCTTCAGCTCAGCCTCCGTCAGTCGCCAGCCGTGCCTCAGAAGCCGTTGAAACCTGAGAAAAGAAAACATCCAAACCTGCTCGATGGAAAGTCCCCCTTTGACCCTCCTTCATTGTTTGAATCATCCCTGTAAAGTTTGCACACTACAACAGAAGCTTAGCAGATGCATATCAAATAATATCAGCAGGTAGCAGAGAAAACGCAGATACGATCAGAAGTCTGACAGCGATTTCGAATTAAAGTTACAGCTACTGATCGATCACCAGACCGATCAGAGAGGACCCTGATCGGTCACCAGACCGATCAGGTATAGTCCTGACCGATCAGGCTCCAGCCTGATCGGTCCACAGTGAGAAACTGGAAATCGCGGGCTCCTTGTGATCAATCACCCTGACCGATCATAGATCGTGGATCGGTCACCGGACCGATCCACAGAAGTGCTGGGATTCCCAGCCTTCGCAGGCCAACTCTCACTGATCGGTCACCCGACCGATCAAGTTGTGGCTTGATCGGTCTGGTGACCGATCAGGGCACTCCCTGACCGATCAGGTTCCAGCCTGATCAGTCATAATGAGGAACTCGCGATGTTTGATCGGTCAGCCTGACCGATCATGATTCTTCACAGAAGGACTCTAAGATCCCTCTGATCGTTCACCAGAACGATCAGGAGGTCTCCCTGATCGGTCACCAGACCGATCAGACTTCTCTGGATCGGTCACCAGACCGATCCACAACAGAAGTTCGTGCCAACTCCCTGATCGATCACCAGACCGATCCAGAGACTTCCAATTCAACCCAAAGTCAAGAGAACAGGCTCCCTAGCCTTCTCTAACTCGTGCTCAGTCCCCCGGACCAAGACTCCGTGCCCAGCTTCACTCACTGGGACTTCGTTCAACCTAGCTTCCCAAGCTAGGACCTGGCTTCACTCACCAGGCTTCCTTAATTTACTTCATATATTCACCGAAGTCATAGATAGATAATTACCGAAGTAGACACACGTGAAGTAAAAAGGGATTATTTTACTTCGTCATATCACCGAAGTCATATCCATGAAAATAGCGAAGTCTTTTATCGGTTCAAAGAGGCAAACCGGTTCAGATTTGAACCGATTCTGAAGTAAAAACTTGTCTTGTACTTCGTTGATTTTGTAAAGTGCTGAAGTAATCGATGATATATAACTTTACAGTTTAAATTGATTGTCGACGTAAAAAAATATTTGTTGCTTTAGTAGTTTTGTAATGCGACGAAGTAATAAATACATGTAACTTCACAATTTACATTAATTGTCGAAGCAAATATATTTTATAACTTCGCCAGTATTTATATTTATCGAAGTATGTAATATTATGTTACATCATAGTATACATTTATTGGCACAGTAGTCGATTTAAAAGACTTCATTATTTTGTATGATACAGAAGTAATAGATTTGAAACGACTTCACAATTATTAAATTGTGATGAAATAAATATTTTATTTAACTTCATCACAATTTAAATGGATGAAATATTTTATTTTTGATTACTTCACCATCAAATTTTATTATTGAAATAAATAATCAAATTGTATTATAATATAATTTTAATTTAATGAAATAAATGTCGATTACCACCGTACTAATTTAATAAAAGAGTGAAGTAAAAAAAAATTACTTCATTAAAATTAAACAATGATATTCCAATATATATATATATATATATATATAAAACTTAAATGCATTAATTAGATTAAATAATTATCCATTCAAAATGATGAATATATATCAACGAATTCATCAATACACAAATATATATCCACAAATCCACAAGTATATATAACCAAAATATATATCCACAGGTATATCCAAAATCCATAATGAAAGAACAAAATATGTATCCTAAGTACACCGCCAATTTAGGCACCTACATATGAGTAGACAAATTCACTCCATTCACTTCTGACATCATCATATTCGGATTGTTGGTAATATTGATTCTTGATTGTTCCTGCAAATTTTTATGCAAAAATACAAAATGCATTAGATTCATCCAACTGTAATAGTTTATCTCAATCATAAACCAAAGCATATAATAAAAAAAATATTACCATCTTATCCAACTGTAGATTTTCATATTTAACTATCTCTTTCATGTACCTCATCACACAATATCCACATTCAATAGAACCATTTTGTTTTAGATTACCTTACAATGAAATAGAAAAGGTACTATAATGATCACAATCCAAGTTATAAGAACCATCCATTCATATCTTCATACATAAGCTTTAAAGAAAAACTTTTTCAATCTAACAAAACAAACCATGTCTGGTAGTCGTTCTTCTTTGCATTTGCTTTGTGAATTGCCGAGCCTCGATACAAGCCACAGTTTTGCATGCAACAAGCCACAGTTTTAGGGATAGGGAATCCAGGTACAAAGCAAGGGACGAAATGTTTCAGAATATAAACAAGAGGAAGACAAATTCAACTAAAGCATGCAACTTCTAGAATTAAACTAATATCACAGTAGAAAATAGCTATGAACTTACAGGATTAGCAAGGAAACATATACATGTTACAGGAATGACAGCAACTTCTAGAATTAAACTAATATCACAGTAGAAAATAGCTATGAACTTACAGGATTAGCAAGGAAACATATAAATGTTACAGGAATGACAGCAATGAAGAAGCATGTAGGTGTAGAACCTTCTATCACTAGCTAAGAAAAGTTGGTGCCAATTGGAGACAACCAACTAGAGACAAACGTGTAGTAACAAAGTGGTAAAGCATACAAGAAGCAACAAAGTGGTAAAGCATACAAGATATTTGCTGATGAAGACAAGAAGCAAGCTAGGAAGCATACATGTAGTTTCTACTGAAAAGTGGTAAAGCATACAAGAAGGTTTGCAATCAACGTGTTAAAGCATACAAATTGTAAACGTGTAGTAATTGTAAACGTGTTAAAGCATACAAATTTGTAAACGTGTTAAAGCATATTTGCTGCCACAGTGAAGATTTGCATACAAGTTCAATACAAGTGAAAGCTTACAAGTTCAATCTGTTAATGATCTCTTGACGAGCTTAGGTTCCGCCAATTGTTAGGAAATGTAGACAATGCACAGTCAGCGCCAAAGAAATGAAGACAAGAAGCAAGCTAGGAAATGAAGACAAGAAGCAAGCATGCAGAGCTACATGAATCAAGTATTCAAGTTGGCTCATAGTACAAACAAATTTGTGTGAACATCATTTTCATATGAATTTAGTTTGCTGATTGAGTCAAGTTTCTTTTTACTTTTTGTATGCTTTGGAAGAAGACATTTGTACAAGTTGCAGTTAGTTTACCCGTCAATGTAGGTCCTCTCTCGTTCTTCTGCACATGTACAGTAAGTCCATGTAGCTCCTGATCAACTATCTCTTTTTTTCTCTCTTTTTTACGATCCGTTATACTCTCCGCTATAACAACATGAATGAAACCAATGTTAAAATCTACACAGTAACATGGATAATTAAAATATCACAAACCTAAACATAACATGAATAATAATAATAACATCAAACGTAAACATGACATAAATAATAACAATAAGACAAATAAATATAAACATTACATAAATAATAATAATAATAATAATAAACATGATAAAAATGCATAACATAAATTTTTAAAGTACATAAAATTTCTTTTCTTGTCCATAACATAAACATGACATCTCTTCTTGAAGCAACAAATGCTCTATGCTCTAGTAATGTTACAATCTGTTGCCATCAAAGTTTTCCTACCATTAGTGGGTCTTGCCAGTATTTGAACGACACAAATATACAATGACCAAGAGATTACTTTGCTTATTAATACCATAGTTCTTAAGCTGAAGCAAATTAGGTGAATCCTTAACCTAAAGTGGGACTAGAAACCAACATGCTCTTAAGAAACTTAGAACTGATAAATCTGCCAAAGAGATTATGAAAAAGAAGGTAAGAAAGTTTATTTATTTATTTAACAAAGCAGATAAACTAACAACCGGACTAATGAGAATAAATTGTTCATTCCCTAATAAAAGTAAAAAAAGAATAACAACCCATGTTTCAAAACATTCCAATGTCACACCAGACCTATTTCAAAATGAATGAAGTCGTCTCAGTCAAACAATCAAATTACATGCAAGTTAATCATCACTACTACTTATTTATCTCTTACCTCTCTTTCCTCCGATTTTCTATTTAGAATTTAAAAAGGGATACTGATAATCAGAGAAAAGCACAAATGCTAATCATAGTCACCTTCGGGCTCTCTGAAAGTCAAGAAACGACATCGATGTATGCGGCACCGAACCCGGTGGACGGGCTAATCCACAGAATGATAAGCGCATCAAGCACGACTCCCAGTATAGCGGTGAAATAGACCCAGGAAGAGAGTTTCTGTTCCCTCGGTTCAAACGCTGCAGAATCTTCGCTGACGGGAGATTCATCGGGCAAGGGATTCTCCGATTCCGCTCCACCAAGGGAGGTCCCTCCAGCCCGAACGCTAACCACAAACCGAAGGGAACCGCACGGACTGGGGCTCCCAAGGCGAGGTGTGTCGGAAGGTTGGGGAAAGGGGAGCGAAGGGGCACGGCGGAGCGAGTGGGTCGAGCAAACAGAGATGGGGTGACGGAGCAGAGCAGAGCAGAGAAGAGCAGAGCAGAGAAACTTAGGTCGCCAAGAAGAGATGGGGTGACGGAGCAGAGCAGATCAGCAGAGAAGAGATGGGGTGACGCGCGTGGGAGAAACTTAGGTCGGTGAAGCAAAAGCTGCGAAGCGCACGAGCCGGCCAGGAGACATTTAGGTTAATTACGGTAGGAAAGTAGAGAAGAAAAAAAATAGGGGAAGCGGGAGAAATTTGGTCTCCCGCCTAGCGAATTATTTATGTGGGAATTGAACAACAATTAAAATCGATTCAGATTTTATTTTATTTTACCGGTTCAATTTTATTACTCCACCATTTAAAATTATAAATTTTATTGTAAGCCACATTACTTCATTAAATAAAAATTACGAAGTAATTGTTATTAAAAATTAAAAGTAAAGTCCATTTTTTTTAATCTATGAAGTCTAAAACTATATTTACTACGCCAATTTTATTATCGAAGTTTATTAATATATATTACTTCATCATTAATCATCGCCGAGGTAATTATTGACGAAGTCTATTATCAAAATTCTACTAGTGTCCCCTGCTTCTCATCTTCCTCTTAAGCTCCTGCTTCATTGCCAGGCTCCATCAGCATCCCCTGAGCACAGCCTGAACCCACTGACCTCCCTGAACACTCAGTCCACTAAAGACCTCTTCAGCTGAGCTTCCGTCAGTCGTCAGCCGTGCCTCAGAAGCCGTTGAAACCTGAGAAAAGAAAACATCCAAACCTGCTCGATGGAAAGTCCCCCTTTGACCCTCCTTCATTGTTTGAATCATCCCTGTAAAGTTTGCACACTACAACAAAAGCTTAGCAGATGCATATCAAATAATATCAGCAGGTAGCAGAGAAAACACAGATACGATCAGAAGTCTGACAGCGATTTCGAATTAAAGTTACAGCTACTGATCGGTCACCACCAGACCGATCAGAGAGGACCCTGATCGGTCACCAGACCGATCAGGTACAGTCCTGACCAATCAGGCTCCAGCCTGATCGGTCCACAATGAGAAACTGGAAATCGCGGACTCCTTGTGATCGATCACCCTGACCGATCACAGATCGTGGATCGGTCACCGGACCGATCCACAACAGTGCTGAGATTCCCAGCCTTCGCAGGCCAACTCTCACTGATCGGTCACCCAACCGATCAAGTTGTGGCCTGATCGGTCTGGGGACCGATCAGGGCACTCCCTGACCGATCAAGCTCTAGCCTAATCGGTCATAATGAGGAACTCGCGATGTTTGATCGGTTAGCCTGACCGATCATGATTCTTCACAGAAGGACTCTGAGATCCCTCTGATTGTTCACCAGAACGATCAGGAGGTCTCCCTGATCGGTCACCAGACCGATCAGGAGCCACACAGAAGCCCACCAATGTTTCTGTTTTCTCCCTGATCGGTCACCAGACCGATCAGACTTCTCTGGATCGGTCACCAGACCGATCCACAACAGAAGTTCATGCCAACTCCCTGATCGGTCACCAGACCGATCCAGAGACTTCCAATTCAACCCAAAGTCAAGAGAACAGGCTCCCTAGCCTTCTCTAACTCGTGCTCAGTCCCCCGAACCAAGACTCCGTGCCCAGCTTCACTCACTGGGACTTCGTTCAACCTAGCTTCCCAAGCTAGGACCTAGCTTCACTCATCAGGGTTTCAGTCAACCTAGCTTCCCAAGCTAGGACCTGGCTTCACTCACCAGGGTTTCATCCAACCTAGCTTCCCAAGCTAGGACTTGGCTTCACTCACCAGGGTTTCAGTCAACCTAGCTTCCCAAGCTAGGACCTGGCTTCACTCATCAGGGTTTCATCCAACCTAGCTTCCCAAGCTAGAACCTGGCTTCACTCACCAGGATTTCACCTAGTCCCACTAGGTGTGCCTAGTCCCACTAGGTGTGCCTAGTCCCACTAGGTCTTTTCCCATGCCAGCGTGCGATCTCCCGATCCACCTGGACTTCACCTAGTCCCACTAGGTCTTTTCCCATGCCAGCGTGCGATCTCCCGATCCACCTGAACTTAATCCGAATTCATTCGACCAAACTTAAATCGTTGTCAACACCAAAACAACAATCGGGCCAGACTGCATCAACAATCTCCCCCTTTTTGTTGTTTGACAATCCGATTTAAATTTAGGTATTAATGATCAATTAAAGTCCATTCAATTTTCATAAGGGAATCAAGATCCTCCCCCTACAATGATGAACCCTAAACTTAATCAATCATTCTCTCCCCCTTTGTCAAACATCGAAAAAGGTATGGTTATTAAGTTTAAACATACCTCCCCCTTAACCGAGGGTCTCTCCCCAAAATGATCAAAGGTAATTATGAATTGCACATGAAAACATATACAGAATAATATCATGGTCAAACATATATATGTTTCATATGACAAGTAGTAATGCAGCTTCATCAGACTGATGATTGATATAGAAAAATTTCTGATTTATCTATGAATGATCAATTTTCAGAAAATTTTCTGTAATTCTGATTCGTGCAAGATCAGACTGCATTAACAATTGAAATTTCATAACAGGGGTGTAGACTTCATCGACAGTCGATATTTCATAAAAATTTCTGAACTGTGGTTTGGGTTTCTTGACTGAAAATTATTCCTCATCAAAGAGCAAGAGATCAAGGATCAAGAGACATGATTCAAACAACCCGTTCATATGAATTTCAAAAATTTCAACACGGGTTTGTATCGAATCAGTATTATATTTGCTCCAAGTATAATGAGTATGTACCAATTGTAATTGGTTTGTATCAGATTTGTTTATTCCAGTATGATCAAGTAATCTGATATAATTTGATGAAAGGTGATCGGACTGAATACCAACTGGAACGGTCTGGGAGTTCCCTAATCAGCAATGATCTGATCGGTCACCAGACCGATCAGAATGATCCTTGATCGATCACCAGACCGATCAGGGTGAGTCCTGATCGGTCGGTGGACCGATCAGGTATGATACAGAAAGTTTGTTTCAGAAACTTGTTGGAGCAATCAGCCCTAAGATGGTCCGGAGTGACCATGGGTTTTGATGTTTGGGCAAAGGGGTTAAGTTAGGTTTACCCTTGTATTTGATATGCGTATGTTGAGTGTGCAGGTTGAACAGGTTACGCATATGGACCGGACTGGACGGCCTCAGTACGGTGAAAGATGGCATAGAGGCCAGCTGGAGGCAAGCTGATGGGCGCGGACTTCGAGGCGTACGTGAAGGGTGGCATGGAGGCAAGCTGGAGGCTTACGTGCGCATCCGAGGGACGAGGGCCGAAGATGAAGAGGGCGGGAAGGCAACAGTCGAGGCTGCGGTGGAGGAGTCAGTCAAGTCGTAAGGGTCGAGTGTCGTGTGAATGTACTCGGGAATGGTTTCAGCTAGGGACCAGTCGACTGCCCTGGGGGCAGTCAACTGGTAGGTGGCTGGTGAGCTGGCAAATTTGAACGTTGGGAGTGTCAACGGTCGAATTTGGCTGGCACCAGTGTCGACTGGTAGCAAGAAATCAGCCCCGAGTCCTATTTAAAGAGGACTTCGTAGTGGCTGAGTTTCTTGACGAAACCTGCTTGGATAAAGCCGGTTAGTAGTCTATTGTGTTCACAAAGCGTCCGAGGTGTTGTGGTGAGGTTTCTCCACCCACAAGGAGCGACACGTGATAGCCGGAGGTTATCCGGGGAGTGATCCACCGACGGATTCTTGGATTAGTCACCCGACCGGGGTGGATACCAAGTAAACCTGGTTTGTTAGCATTGTTTAATTTCCTTTGCATATTATTTCCGCTGCGCTAACAACTCTGTAGAGATCAAGATCCAAGAAAGTGCATTCACCCCCCCCTCTGCACGCCTACATCGATCCTTCAGTTGGTATCAGAGCAAGGACTACTCTTGATCGGACTAACCGCCGAGAGAGTACACTCTAGAGGAGAAGAACGATGGAAGACAAACTTGGGGACAACATCTACTCTCCGCCGGCCTACGACCATGAAGACTTTGGGTATTGGAAGTCACGGATGGAGACGTGGTTCGCGATGGAATGGGAACAAATGATTGCGCTTGAAGAGTCATATGAGACTCCAAAGGATAAGCACGAGAAGAGGCTTAGGCCTAGATATTGGAGTCAAGAACAACAAGATCTTTCTAGAGCAAACAAAAAGGTAATTAGTGTTTTAAGCAATGTTTTGCCTAATAATATTTTGAGTTGTGTAGGAAAATACGAAAATGCGCACGACCTATAGAAAAAGATAAAAGAATATCATGAAAATCCTACACAAATTCAAAAGCCCGAAGAAGTATGTTCAAGTGGAGAAGAGGAAAAAGAAAAAGGATCATCTACATCGTCAAGTGAAATGGAAGAAGTGTCAACTTCTTCAAGTGAGGAGGAGGAGCTAAGTGAAAGATCATCAACCTCCTCAAGAGAAGAAGAAGAGGCATCAATTTCAAGAATTGAGGGGGAGGAGAGACCCTCATCTACACATGATCAAGAGGAAGCTTCCACATCATCCGAGGTTGAAGAAGAAGAAGTCAACCTAGTCTCCACCTCCACCTCCACCAAAGCCAAGAGAAAAGACCACATTACATGCTTTGGGTGTAATGAAAAGGGACACTACAAGGACAAGTGCCCGAAAGGTAAAAAGGAAGTAAAATCTACACTTATTTCAAGTTCTTTAAACTCTAACATAAAGTGTAGGATTGGAGAAACCCAAGAGAAGAAGAAGAGGATTCGATGCTTCACGTGTGGTGAGCTAGGGCACTACCACACCAAGTGCCCAAGGAAGAAAGAGCTAAAGAAAATGGAGCACCTAAGGAGATGGGAAAAAGAAGAAAGAAAGAAGAGAAGAAGCCCACATCAAGGAGGGACTACAAGGGTAAGGGAGGTAATTCCTAACCCTAGATTAAATTGTCATTCATATTTAAGTTCCTCCATGAATGCTAAGAATCATGCCAATTACCCATCCATGAATATTAGAAATAATGCAAATCATTCATCGATGCATGCTAGATTTCATGAAAATTGTCTTTTTGTGCATAACCATAGTTCTAAATATCATGATAGGATTAAGGATAACAAGGTAGATACATATCCTAAGAAAAGCATGCATCATGGTAAATCTAAGACTTGTGTATCCAAGGCTAAAGGCATTAACCCCAAGGGAGGAAAACAAATGCCTAAGAAAATGGGTAGTTCTAGGAATGTCCAAAGTGGGCATATGGACTACAAGGTTAAAGGTCTAGAGAGGGAAAATCAAGCCTTGAGGGCAAGGCTTGATACATTAGAAAAAGCCCTAGAAAGATTCACGGTTGGATCTAAGGGCTTAGACATGGTGTTGGGTAGTATAAAACCCAACTATGATAGGTCGGGATTGGGGTACCGATCTAAGATCTCCAAGGGCAATGGAAAGAAGTATGCTGGGAAAGCATACAATCTTAGTAAAGAGAGAAGGTCCAAGGATAGCAAGGGGATGTCATCCAAAGGTAGAAAGGGTGACTTAACCAAGGACAAGGTGTCCAAGGTTAAGAAAGCTCACTTTGAAGGCCAAGAGTCACCGGTGGCACGCCGGTGTGGCTTAGTGTGGATCGAGTCACCTAGGGAGATGGCTAAGGCTAAGAGCTCAAGGGGGAGCTCTAGGAGCCTTTGGGGTCCATGGTAAATGGATCTCAAAAGTTTCTCCTTTAGGAAATTAGGTGAAATGTGCCAAAAAGGGTTGGAAGACTTGGGTAAGTCTTAATCCTAGATTTTGGCACATCAAAAGGAGAATTTAGGGAGAAAAGGTGAAAAAGGAGCTATAATTCACAAAATTAAGGTTTAATGGTGGAATACCATGTATTTCAGTGGTAGAAATGAATTGTGATCAAGGATAAGAAGAAACACTGAAGAGAAGTGAGAATTAGAACTTTTAGGATGAGCTCATTTGATACCTTTTAGAAGAAGTAGGATTTCGTGCCAATCTTGGGATTTGGAGTACATTTATTTGGAAACATATTTTTCCCAAGTAGATATTGGCTTCACAAATCTCCCCACAAAATTTCATATTTTTTGGAGATTTGTAGAATTTTTAGGGCATTTCGGAAAGTTGGCTGAAAAACCTGAAATTCAGGTGGCAGTCGACTGCCCATTTGGGCAGTCGACTGCTATCAGCCCGAAAACTTTCTATGAAGTTTGGCAGTCGACTGCCCATGGGGGCAGTCGACTGGTGGTCTGGGCAGAGTGTTAATAAGTGATTTCTGAAGGGTTTTTCAGAAACACTTGGAATTATGGATGAACTTTAGAGTTGAGGACAATTCCTTGTGTCAATTTGAAAGGGTTAGAAGAGGCAAACACAAGGAATAATGACTTGATTTCAAAATGCCAAATCTTTTAAGGAATTTAGATGTGTACCAAAAGTCAAACACACTTGATATTTTCATGATATCATATTTTTCTAGGATATGGTATATCCAAACAAGTGTATTTGCAAACTTCAGAATATTTTAGGTTTTGTAGAGTTCTAATTGGCACTAGAAGAAAGGTTGCTTGGGAGCAAGCCTTAATGGTGTCCAAAAGGGGAAGAACTCGGATGTTGGGTTGGGGATAACTCAACATGGTGTTTAGGAGGTTAAGTTGGGTAGAACTTAGCCTGGGAAAGATGAAAATTGGGAGAAGACATGGGTAAAGGGGGAGGTTGCCTCCTAGTTGCCTTAATTTTCATTTTGAAATTGTTGGGTTTTGTGTCAAACTTGGGAATGGTGATAGATACATGGGTAGATGTATTTTTCCCAAGTAGGTATGGGAACCACAAAGTTCTCCACGAAATTTAAGAATTTTTGGAGATTTATGAAATTTCTGGCGTATTTCTGAATATGGCCAGAAAAGACTGAAATCAGAGTATCAGTCGACTGCCCATTTGGGCAGTCGACTGCCAGAGGCTGATTTGGGTATTAGCAGATGGTTTGGGGTCCAAATGACAAGGAACAAGTGTATGGGGGTCTAGTACACTGTGTTTAGGGTCATTGGGAATTTAAAGAACCAATAATTGGGTAATTATTGGGTTCTTTTTGATGTATGACAAAGGGGGAGAAATATTGTGTTTAAGTGGGAAACCAATACTTTTGCTAGAAAGAAACCCTAGGTTTAGGGGGAGCTAAGTTTGAGGGGGAGCATGGCTGCTCCCTTCTTGGCGTAAGGGGAACCTTGGAGAGGTTCTTAAAAAGCCTTTGTAAGTCCAGTGTAAGGGGGAGCTTGGGAGAAGCTTTAAAAAGCCCGTTTTGGTAGAAAATCCTAACTTGGAGGGTTAGGTGGGAAAAGTCCTAGCTTGGAGGGCTAGGTGTTGGAAAATCCTAACTTGGAGGGTTAGGTGGTAAAAGTCCTAGCTCGGGGGCTAAGTGTTGGAAAATCCTAACTTGGAGAGTTAGGTGGTGAAAATCCTAGCTTAGAGGGCTAGGTGTAAAATTTCTAACTTAGAGGGTTAGGTGTGGGATGTCTTGGGATAGGATCCAGTTATGCATTGCATATGCATTCATTTAGCATGGTTTTTGCTATTTACTACTATCTTGCTTTCCAAACTTAAACGGATTGTCAAACATCAAAAAGGGAGAGATTGTTGGAGCAATCGGCCCTGAGATGGTCCGGAGTGACCATGGGTTTTGATGTTTGGGCAAAGGGGTTAAGTTAGGTTTACCCTTGCATTTGACATGCGTATGTTGAGTGTACAGGTTGTACATGTTACGCATATGGACCGGACTGGACGGCCTCAGTACGGTGAAGGATGACATGGAGACCAGCTGGAGGCTGGCGTGCGCATCTGAGGGACCATGGAGTGCAGGGACGATAAGCTGATGGGCGCGGACTTCGAGGCATACGTGAAGGGTGGCATGGAGGTAAGCTGGAGGCTTGCGTGCTCATCCGAGGGACGAGGCCCGAAGATGAAGAGGGCGCGAAGGCAGTAGTCGAGGCTGCGGAGGAGGAGTCAGTCAAATCGTAAGGGTCGAGTGTCGTGTGAATGTACTCGGGTCAGCTAGGGACCAGTCGACTGCCCTGGGGGCAGTCGACTGGTAGGTGGCTGGTGAGCTGGCAAATTCGAACGTTGGGAGTGTCAACAGTCGAATTTGGCTGGCACCAGTCAACTGCCCTGGGGGCAGTCGACTGGTAGCGAGAAATCAGCCCCAAGTCCTATTTAAAGAGGACTTCGTGGTGGCTGAGTTTCTTGAAGAAACCTACTTGGATAAAGCCGGTTAGTAGTCTATTGTGTTCACAAAGCGTCCGAGGTGTTGTGGTGAGGTTTCTCCACCCACAAGGAGCGACACGTGATAGCCGGAGGTTATCCGGGGAGTGATCCACCGACGGATTCTTGGATTAGTCACCCGACCGGGGTGGATACCAAGTAAACCTGGTTTGTTAGCATTGTTTAATTTCCTTTGCATATTATTTCCGCTACGCTAACAACTCTATAGAGATCAAGATCCGAGAAAGTGCATTCACCCCCCCTCTGAACGCCTATATCGATCCTTCAGAAACTTGCTTGTTCCGATCAGATAACAAAAATGAAAGTTCAGAAATCTGATTTTGGTTCAGAAACTTGTTTGTTTCACCTCTTAACCATTTCTAACCCCTAATCCAATTAGATTTAATCCCATTGATCCTAAAGGGGTTCCCTTGAAGCTATCCCTCAAATTAGTATCAAAGTATGATCAAATTTCCAAAACATGCTTATATCAAATTATTATCAACACATGGTCAGATTTCCAAATTTCAATCAGTTTGTATGTTTATAACATGTTTGTTCCAACTAATTGAAATCAATTCCATAATCCTAATTCCTCATTTTATTGATAATTCATGGATTGGATTGGAAAATTCATAGATTCAAGTGTATATCAAGTTCATGGTTCCAACCAATTTGAGATCATGTTTGTATCAAAGCATGATCAATGGGGAAACAAACACGTCATGGAACTTGAGTACTAAATTTTGAAATATCATAAACTAGGTTAACATGCTGTCCTAAACCAAAATTGGTACAATACATCAAAGTTGTAAAACTCATACAAGATAATTTTGGCTTGCTTGGATCAAATTAGTATCAATATATAATCAACTTTCTAAATTTGATCAGTTTGCATGTTTGATGTATGTTTATAACATGTTTCCAAATTTTGACCAACTTGTCACAGATCTAGGTTTGTCTTAACCATAGATTTAACTATGTTGGAGTACTCTTGATAAATTATAGTCCCAAATGTATACAACTACAAATGAGAGAATTTTCAAGTGACACCAATAAAATGGAACACATGAGAAATTTTTTTTTTCCAAGTATCTATATTGGATATGGAGTTTATGATTTCCATTGGTTTTAACTCCAATCATCTAAATTCAAGATGAAGAAGAACCATTCCTCATAGGTAGTAAATATTCATTAAATGAAGGAAATGACAAGCACATCCCTAACTAGGAATGACCATGTTTTTGGAGTACCAAATATCAATCACCCATGTTGATAGATGCTCCCCCTCAACCAATGTCTATACAATTCTAAATATAGAGGTTTTAGGTACCCAAATTTTGGAACCTAATGCATCAACAATGAAGGACTTAGGCACCCATGTCTTAATCATTTTCTTTTTGACTTTTTGAGCCCTAGAATCATTTGATGATCTAAAATGGGTTCTTGACATTAATGATACAAAGATTGGTTCCTTAGGTCGGTAACCTATACGGCCTTGTTATAAACCGCTCTTTATGAATTTAGTATCATGTCTAATGTTTTAGAGCTTGTTGAAAACTTCTCAAGAATATTCTTGAGATTTTCAATTTCGCTCTTCAAATCCTTATTCTCATCCTCAAGGGATTCATCATGAAAATCATTAATATCCTCTACCCTAGAGGATTTTAATTCTTCTACTTTCAATTTCAACAATTTAACTTTGTTCTTGGATTTTTTAAGCAACTTAGTTAGACATGCAATGGTTCTATAGCACTTATCTAACTCGGGAGATATTACCTCTTCATCATCTGAAGATGATGAAGGCGCGGTTGAGGAGCTACTCGCTTCGTCTTCACTCTCCTTGTTTGACTCTTCTAAGGCCACTAGAGCCACGTGACAGTGGGTCTTCTCCTCCTCTTTTTCCTTCTTCTTCTCCTTGTTCTTCTTCTTGTTGTCACCTGCCACTAAAGCAAAACCTTGTTCCTTTGGACTTTTGTTAAAGATCTCATATAGTTCCATTTCACAAAATAGATCTTCTAACTTAACAAAAGATAAATCCTTGGAAACCTTGTAAGCATCCACCATGGATGACCACAAGGCGTTCCTAGGGAAAGATTTGAGGATATACCTTACAAGATCTCGGTTTTCCATCTTTTCATTGATGGAATGCAAGCCGTTGAGGATCTCTTTGAATCATCCATGGAGTTCACTTACCTTTTCATTTTCTTCCATGCAAAGGTTTTGAAGTTGGCTGAGAAGGAGGTCCTTCTTGGCTGTCCGGGTTTCATGAGTGCCTTCATGGAGCTCAATGACCTTGTTCCAGAGGTTTTTGGCACTTGTGAAGGGACCAACTTTGATTAGTTGGTCCGTGGTCATCCCACATTGCAAGGTAACCACCGCATTCGCATCGGCTTCTCCTTTGCGAGTTTGCTCAGCCGACCAACATGAGAACTCTAAATCTTTTCCCTCATCATCCTTTGGAGGGGAAAACCCCTCCTTGACAGCAAACCATGTGTTGATGTTCATCTTGAGATAATACTCCATTTTTGACCTCCAATATTGGAAATCAGTGCCGTTGAAGAATGGAGGTCGGCTGGTGCTAAACCCTTCTCTCAAAGCCATCATTGTTGTAAGCTCTCGGATGTTAAATCGTTTGAACAGAGCCCCAAGCTCTGATACCACTTGTTGGTGCATGGATGGCTATAGAGGGGGGGGGTGAATATAGCCAGACAACAAACTCTTGCTCTTTTGAAAACCTTCTGCGTGATCAGATTAGCAGCGGAAGAAATGCAGAAGAAAGAACAAAGCAGAGAAGAAAAAGCAAACCAAACAAACGCTAACACCGCGATGTACAAGGTTCGGGGATAACTTGCCCCTACTCCTTGGCGTGCCCATGAGGTGGGCGATCCCTTGATCGTCGGTAGATCAAGCCCCAGTGACCCGGGTAAAACAGCGCCTCCTTCTCGGTGGAGAAACCTCTCCACAAGCATCTTAATAGAATACAAGATAAGCTCACGAGACTAAGAAGGAATCTCTCACAAAAAGGTAGCAAGAAAGCTCAAGAGAGAAGCTACACAAGGAGCACAACAACAACAGCGAAACCCACATCCACACTTGCTTGTTTTCCTGTTCGTTCTTCTTTGCTCCCCTGCTTCTCATCTTCCTCTTAAGCTTCTGCTTCATCGCCAGGCTCCATCAGCATCCCCTGAGCACAGCCTGAACCCACTGACCTCCTTGAGCACTCAGTCCACTGAAGACCTCTTCAGCTCAGCCTCCGTCAGTGGCCAGCCGTGCCTCAGAAGCCGTTGAAACCTGAGAAAAGAAAACATCCAAACCTGCTCGATGGAAAGTCCCCCTTTAACCCTCCTTCATTGTTTGAATCATCCCTGTAAAGTCTGCACACTACAACAGAAGCTTAGCAGATGCATATCAAATAATATCAGCAGGTAGCAGAGAAAACGCAGATACGATCAGAAGTCTGACAGTGATTTCGAATTAAAGTTACAGCTACTGATCGGTCACCAGACCGATCAAGTATAGTCCTGACCGATGAGGCTCCAACCTGATCGGTCCATAGTGAGAAACTGGAAATCGCGGACTCCTTGTGATCAATCACCCTGACCGATCACAGATCGTGGATCGGTCACCGGACCGATCCACAGCAGTGCTGGGATTCCCAGCCTTCGCAGGCCAACTCTCACTGATCGATCACCTGACCGATCAGGTTGTGGCCTGATCGGTCTGGGGACCGATCAGGGCACTCCCTGACCGATCAGGCTCCAGCCTGATCGGTCATAATGAGGAACTCACGATGTTTGATCGGTCAGCCTGACTGATCATGATTCTTCACAGAAGGACTCTGAGATCCCTTTGATCGTTCACCAGAACGATCAGGAGGTCTCCCTGATCGGTCACCAGACCGATCAGGAGCCACACAGAAGCCCACCAATGTTTCTGTTTTCTCCCTGATCGGTCACCAGACCGATTAGACTTCTCTGAATCGGTCACCAGACCGATCCACAACAGAAGTTCGTGCCAACTCCCTGATCGGACACCAGAACGATCCAGAGACTTCCAATTCAACCCAAAGTCAAGAGAACAGGCTCCCTAGCCTTCTCTAACTCGTGCTTAGTCCCCCGACCCAAGACTCCGTGCCCAGCTTCACTCACTGGGACTTCATTCAACCTAGCTCACCAAGCTAGGACCTGGCTTCACTCACCAGGGTTTCAGTCAACCTAGCTTCTCAAGCTAGGACCTGGCTTCACTCACCAGGGTTTCATCCAACCTAGCTTCACTCACAAGGGTTTCAGTCAACCTAGCTTCCCAAGCTAGGACCTGGCTTCACTCACCAGGGTTTCATCCAACCTAGCTTCCTAAGCTAGGATCTGACTTCACTCACCAGGATTTCACCTAGTCCTACTAGGTGTGCCTAGTCCCACTTGGTCTTTTTCCATGCCAGCGTGCGATCTCCCGATCCACCTGGACTTCACCTAGTCTCACTAGGTCTTTTCCCATGCCAGCGTGAGATTTCCCGATCCACCTGGACTTAATCCGAATTCATTCGACCAAACTTAAATCGTTGTCAACACTAAAACAACAATCGGGCCAGACTGCATCAACACTCCTGACCTCTTCTGGACTCCCTGAACCCTCCTCAGGCGCACCCCAGTACAGTCATCAGCTTCCAGTCATTGCCAGCCCGCGCACCAGAAAATCGTTGTAACCTGAGAAGAGAAAACAGCCAAACCTGACGAGGAGAAAGTCTCCAATTGACCCTCCTCCATTATTTGAATCATCCCTATAACGTCTGCACACTCAATAGAAGATTAGCAAAGCATATCAAAAGAAATCAGCGAGGCAGCAGAAGCGATCAAAAGTCTGACAGCGGATTTGAATTAAAGTTATCAGCTACTGATTGGTCCACAGACTGATCAGAGATGACCCTGATTGGTCACCAGACCAATCAGGGTAAGCCTTGAACGATCAGGCTCCAGCCTAATCGGTCCACAGTGAGAAAACAAGGATCACGGACTTCTTGTGATCGATCACACTGACCAATCATAGATCGTGGATCGGTCACCGGACCGATCCAACACTTGCTGGAGCTCAGGTCACTCCCTGACCGATCAGGAGCCATCCTGATCGGTCAGGATGAGGGAAGTCGCGACATTTGATCGGTCAGACTGACCGATCAAGATTTCTCACAGAGACCCGGCAACAACCTTCTGTTCTCTCCTTGATCGTTCACCAGAATGATCAGGAGCCTAACAGAAGCATTCAGTTCTCCCTCTGATCCTTCACCAGAACGATCAAACTTCTTTGGATCGGTCACCATATCGATCCACAACAGGGAGTTCGTGCCAACTCCCTGATCGGTCTCCAGACCGATCCAGCAACTCCCAATCCAACCCTAAGTCCAGAGAACAGGCTCCCTAGCCTTCTCTGACTCGTGCTCAGTCCCCCAGACCAAGACTCCATGCCCAGCTTCACTCACCGGGACTTCATTCAACCTAGCTTCACTTACTAGGACTTGGCTTCACTCACCAGAGTTTCGGTCACCTAGCTTCACTCGCTAGGACCCGGCTTCACTCACGGGATTTCAATCACCCGGCTTCACTCACCAGGACCCCGCTTCACTCACCAGGACCCGGCTTCACTCACCGGGATTTCAGTCACCCGGCTTCACTCACCGGGACCCGGCTTCACTCACCGGGATTTCAGTCACCCGGCTTTACTCACCGGGATTTCAATCACCCGGCTTCACTCACCAAGACCCGGCTTTACTCACCGGGATTTCAGTCACCAGGCTTCACTCACCTGAACCCGGCTTCACTCACCGGGATTTCAGTCACCCGGCTTCACTCACCTAGACCCGACTTCACTCACCGAGATTTCAGTCACCCGGCTTCACTCATCGGGACCCGGCTTCACTCACTAGGACCTGGCTTCACTCACCAGAGTTTCAGTCACCTAGTTTCACTCGCTAGGACTCGGCTTCACTCACCGGGATTTCAATCACCCGGCTTCACTCACCGGGACCCCGCTTCACTCACCGGGATTTCCTCCACTCCGTGCCCAGTCCCCGACCAGAACTTAATCCGAATTTACTCAACCAAACTTAAATCGGTGTCAACATCAAAACAACAATCGGGCCAGACTGCATCAACAGCATGTGCTAGCATCCATTGGGCATTGCCCGCCGACGACGGTTAGTGCCCGCGACACTGTTCTGCACACGCGATCATGATTTTCCTGGCGCTTGGGATTTCTCTCCACTGAACCCGCTCTGATACCATTGTTGCTATTTCTAAAACATAAATTTTAGAAATAATTCTGTAAATCTAAACTCAAGAGAAGAAATCGGAGAAGACTTGGAGAACTTGCCATCGACAAGAAGGTCATGGCACGAACACTTCTCGGCGATTTCACGAACCAAATCCTAGGATGAACCTCTCGTTCTCACCTCTTGTTGCTTGTGATGAACAGATCATCCGCTTGCTCTCTTCTATATCCTTTTCTAATTGTTTTGGACGAACTTATATATGAGAAGAAGGTAAGGGGGCGTTTGGTTTGTTCCATTTTTCATTTTTATTTTTCAGAAAACCGCATTTTCTAGTTTTCTGGAAAATGACTTTTTTTCATTCTCCAGTTTTCCAGAAAATGCTATATTTTTTCTGGAAAACAAAGCTGGAAAATGCAAACCAAACATATTTTCCAGAAAATCACATTTTGTACAGAAAATGAAAATGAAAAATAGACTGGAAAATGCAAACCAAACGCCCCCTAAGATTTTCATCTCCTAAGCTTTTCACCTTCCTCCATATTAATAGCACATAATGGATAGAAGAGGAAAAGGAATGGACAACTAATACCCATTTTTGATATTAACATGTGCATTTAATGCACACATCCAACAATAACACCAACCCACGAGATAGGGAATCAATCATTCAAAGGAACCGACTCATTGAGTAAAAGGAAAGTTGGATCAGGGAGTCCTAGAGGAATAAGCCGAAAGTCTTGGCGAAACTGATGACCTTGAGTCAAGGGAGCTGGGCTGATTGAGCGGATCGACCTGTCAAGTTAGTGAGGCCAAGTGGAGCTGAGTAGAGTTGAGTAGAGCGCCGGGTTAGCCGGACTAAATAAGTCAGAGGAGTTAATTGAGCCCAAAGAGTTGAGTATATTGACCTAAAGGATTGGGGGAGCTAAGCCCCATGAGTCGAATAGACTAACATGAAGGATCCGAGGAGCTAAACTCAAGGAGTCGGATAGACCTACTTGAAAGAGTTAGGGAAGCTGAGTCCAAGGAATTGATGTCAATGATCCACTTTAATTTAGATCTCTATTTAACTTTCTACCCGACAACGAGGACGGACTTCATCTGTTGATATTTCTAAAGCATGAACTACATAAACAAATTCTGTAAATCTAAACACTTACAGTGATCTGCACTTGGAAAAGAAACCGGAAGACTTTGCCATCTGAAGAACAATCACGAACGAATCGAAAAGCTTTTCATGAGTTCACAAACCAAATCCCTCTTCTGTAATTGGACGAACCAATCTTGAATGTTCTTCTCAATAACCCCTTCTTCGTCATGTGCACCCAGACAAACCTTACACAATGACCTTATACACACGAGACGAACCCTTTCTCTTTGACCTCGCACATAGCTTGTCTCGTACGATCTCCATTGGCTTGGACGCACACACATAGCATGTCCTCTCCACTTGTCCTCTTGTCTTGTTCTCCTCCCCTTTGCCTTGGAAGCAATACTTATAAGGGGTAAGAGGTCTCTTCATATTCCTCCATTAATGGAGGAATATGAATGAGTTGGAAGATGAAAAGGAAGGGGTGCCTCTTCATCTACTATAACTCCAACATCATCATATGTCGATTTGGACTTCTTATATCTCGTGTGTTATCCACTTTCTCACTTATCAGTCCACCTTCCTTGGCCCCTCATTCTTGGTTTCATTTCAAATTAGATTGTAATTATGTGCTGAGCAATAATAGGGAGAGTGAAAATAAAAGAGTGAAAATCATAGTCAATGATGTGGCATGACGTGGCATGACATGATACTTTACATGCACACATCCGATTATCGCTTGGACACCATCGGCGGCCTTCGACCGCCGTCCCGAATCAAACTATACCCTGGGGGGCACGGTGAACCCGTCGGAGATCCTGCATGTAAGGTACCACGTCATTCACTATGATTTTTACTCTCCCATTTTCACTCTCCTGATCATTATTCTTATGTGCTCTTGTCTCGAGATACAAGGATCAGACCTGAGCCTCCATGGCTATGATATATTAAAAGGACGATTAATTATTTATTAAGTATTCGTGATTCGATTTCCAATTATAATGAATTTTATAGGAATTTTTTCTTCAAATGGGGTGCACAACCGTAGGATGTTGAATTTCTGGACCGTCTGCTTAATAATTTATTCTGGCGATTGATGAATTTTTTTTATAAAATTAGATCACTGATCTTAGATTCAATATTATCCAACGTGATTAATTACAAGGACCTGGCCGAACTCCTTATCGATTTAGACTAAGATGATTTTGCTACCACCAAATACCAGACGGACCATGTGACCCCGCTGCTTCCCGCACGTCACTTTCGATATAAAAAGTTAAAAACCAACAAGTCAATCGAACCTTGATTGGAATGAATAATTAAAACCATACGCTGCTGAGAACAACTGCCAGTCAACCTTCCTCTGCACCAAACAAATTAGAGGGCGGACATAAATTTCCTTTCGACCGAAATCAACAAGCTCGCAGAGCTTATTCTCAAGCTTATCTGAGAAAGCTTCTATTTTCCCTCCTGTGCATTTGTTCTTTGGCTACGTGTGATTAAGGAGATCGATGCTGCAGCTGTTCCTGGCCGCCGCGCTTGCGGCGGTGCCGCTGACACTGTACCTGCCGCCGATGAGGAACTTTAGCTCGTTCATGGAGGTCGTCGAGCTGCTGGTCCAGGAGGCCGTCGGTTTCTCGCTGCAGTGGTACCTTGCTTTCCGGCGCGGCGCGCGGCGAATTGTGGCGCACGTCGCTTTTGCCTTGAGGTAGTAGTTCTGCTCGCCATTTTAACATTCGAATGGTGGTCGTCTTGTAGATTGAGCTTCTTGCTTTGTGGTGTGAAGAAAATTTGCCGGTTTGAGAGTGATTGAAATTGAATTTTACGGTGTGGTTGTTATGGTGAATGATCGTGTCGTTTGCTTCAGCGAATCTGGATGTGTTTTTGTTTTGACTGAAGATTTGGGCAGGGGGAAAAAAAACTAACTCTTAATTATTCATATATATCCTACTCTCAGGGACTTTTAATTTAAATTGTATAATTTTTAAGGTCTCTCTTTATTGGGTTGCAAAGTTGCAATTAAATCCTAAATTAAAAATACATGAAAAAATTATGAATTTATAAAAAAAATATCTTTATTTGGTATGAAATTTAAAAATAAAAATCATAAAAATTTTAATTCAAAAGGACAATCTGATATCATTATTTTTAATAGAGTAATTTTGGTGAAAAATAATTAATTATTTGAATAATTTCCTTTTCACAATATAATTTTATTTTTTTCATAAATTTTATATATTTCAAACTGTAGGGATAAATTACAAATAGATTCATACAGTGAGGCCGATTAATTGACTTAAATATGAATGGTCGCATTGATAATGACGTTGACGGTGTGATTATGCACCAAAGTCCGAGTAAAAAAATGATTAATCATATTAGACAACGTCGAATTTGACACAATCGATTCGATCTCATACAAATTTTTATCGATCGTTGGGATAAATCGAAAAGTGTTTACGATGAATGATTCAAAATTTCAACATTCTATAATAACACGTCCTATTTAAAAAAAAATTTTAAAATAAAATTTATCATAATTAAGAATCAAATTGTAGATATCAAAATTTATCATAACTAAAAATCAACTTGTAGATGTCAAAATTCCTGAAGGGCTTTCACATTGACCCATTCATTGGACACTAACCTTAAACCAAATGTACAACGTTTCGTCTAACGTCTTCCATCTTTCTTTTTGTAATTAAAATCCTTTTTAATATTAAAACAAGGGAGGGGAGGGCCATCTATATGAGTATCTTTTCATATATCTAGAATTTATTAAAAACATAAAAAAATTTAAATTACATAAATAAATTTGAAATTATATTTATTTAATATAAAATAAAAATGAAGATGAATGAGTACAACTGGACTCACAAATAATACGTATTAATATTAAAATTAATGCAAGAGAATGATTATATTAATATAATATATATATATATATATATGTGACATAGGTACTTCATGAGTAATGAGTGTCGGTGTTAAAATAAATATGAGAAAATAAAATAGTTAATATAATATGTTTGTAACATATTTGTAACGATCCAGAAAATTCTCTTAATATTTCTTTAAAATATTAAACATGTCTAGATAATTTTCCGAGGAACCTAGAAATATTAATGCGAACTTTGGCCTAGAAAATCCATGTTTTCTCATTTAAATTGGGAAAAAGGGCACTAATGGGCCTTATATGGGCTTTTTAGTACCAAAATTATTGGTGGATTTTAGGTGAAAATTTATATAAATATAAAGAATTCTAATGGAAAATGTTAACATAATTATGGGGGAATTTTTAGAGGATTTTCGGAATTTTAGGGAATTAAAAAGAAAAATAAAAAAAAATAAGGAGCATGGACCAAGGATTGAATCTTGGACCTCTTGTACAACCATGCATGCTCTAACCAACTCACCTAGCAAGAGAATGTTATGAGGGAATGAAGTGGATATTGGTTAAGGCTTAGAAGAAGATGAAGGGTCATGGAGAGACTCTTCATTTACCTCCTTGATGGGTTATAAAGAGGGGGGTTTGGGAGTTACTTCTTCCTTCCATCAATTGTATTTTCTTCCTCCCTCCTCCCCTCATCCTAGCCGAACACCAAAGGAAGGGTTCTCCTTTGGAAAAGCTCCACAAGAAGGTCTCATCTCCAAGATCTAAGGGTTTTCCAAGGATACAAGGACAAGGGGGCTCAAGTATCCAAAGATTTTACAATTTCCTTCTCTTTTAAGGTTTAAAAATCAAGATCAACCAAGGTAAGACTCCCTCACCTGTGGTATAATAGTTCCTTATGTTTTAGCATGATTTATTGGTTGGTTTTTGGGATTTGATGTTAAAAGAAACAAGAAAAGTAAACCAAGAACCCTAGGATCTCCTATGGGTTTCGGCCACTAGAGTGTAGGGTCAAAGATGATGCTAAAAATCTTTATAATGTTGTTTAATGTTCCCTTATGATGTTTAGAGATTAAATATAATTTTTGGAAATTTTTGGGGTACCTTAGAATACCCTAGGGTTTCGGCCAACATCAAGAACCCATGTGTAGGGTTGGGTTTAAGACCTCATGTATATGTTTTAGGTATTATCATGATATAAGGGAGATGGAGGGTGTTTATGTGAATGTTTCACATGGCCTAGAGACCCTATAGGTTTCGGCCAAGTACCCTAATAGGGTGGAAAGTTAGGACTTATTTCAAGTAAGGGCCCCAATGGCCCTATGGTAAGGTATGGTTGGTGTTTAAGCAATTGATTTGGGGTTTTAATGGAATTTCTCCATGCCCCCATGGCCTTGAAGTTTCGGCCAAGAGCATTACTAGGGTTAAAGGATTAGGGTTGGTCTTAAGTATGAACTCAAATGTTTCCTATGGCCTAGTATGTATGTAGGAGATGTTGTTTGGGAAGTTATGTGAAGTTTCATGGACCTAGGGTTTTCCTAGGGGCGTTCGGCCAAGGACCCAACCTAGGGCTAGGGTTGGGTTAAACCTACAAAGATGCTCGTGTATAGGTTACCAAGATGTATGTTTAAGTAAGATGAAAGAATTTCTATGTTAACCAAACCCTTAGTTTATATGTCATGAAATATATGTTAGGTCATAAATGTTTAGACATGTGCCATGATTTATGAATGATATGTATGTATGCCATGATTTATGAATGATATGTATGTATGCCATGTCTTATGAATGATATGTATGTATGCCATGTTTTATGAATAATTTGTATGTATGTCATGCTTTAGGAATGATGTGTACATATGCCATGTTTAAGAATGAAAAAGGAAGAATGAAGTTAAAGCTCATGCCTTTAAGGCATAATGATGATGTTAAGTATGATGAATGAATGAATATGCTATGAATGATGATGAATGAAAAAGCATGTGAAAGCATTTTATTTTATTTTATGGGCTTGTACCGGACCTAAGTAAGGTCCACGGTTCTGGACTACCGATGAAGCTGTCCACGGTTCGGGACTACCGATGAAGCTGTCCTTACGGTTCGGGACTACCGATGAAGCTGTCCTTACCCTAGTAGGTCGAGATTAGCTACCTCGTATTTACTTAGGGATGCGCGCATATGATGAATGAATGTGGTACAAGTCAGGGCCCAATGAATGATATGATTATGTTAAAGTATTGAAAAGCATGTTTTAAAGATTAAGCATCCTTATATATATATATGCACAATTGCCACATGCATCCATTCATGTTATGTATTATGTTATGAAAAGTATGTTTATGAAAAGTATGTTTAGGAAAAGTATATTTATGCAAGGTATGTTAATGCAAAGTATGTTCATGCTAGTTTATGATGCCATGATTTAATTATATTTATGCTAGGTTAGGATGCCATGATTTTATTTATGTTCATGCTAATTTATGAAGCCATGATTTAATTATGTTTATGCTAGGTTAGGATGCCATGATTTCATTTATGTTCATGCTAGATTATGATGCCATGATTTCATTTATGCTAAGTTAGAATGCCATGATTTTATTTATGTTTATGCTAGTTTATGATGCCATGATTTAATTATATTTATGCTAGGTTAGGATGCCATGATTTTATTTATGTCCACGCTAATTTATGAAGCCATGATTTAATTATGTTTGTGCTAAGTTAGGATGTCATGATTTTATTTAGGTTCATACTAAGAATGTTTATGAGGTTATGCTTATTATGTTTATGTCTATGCCAAGTACTATGCCATGTCGTGAATGTTTTAAGTTTATGTTTATGCCATGCTTCGAAGGTGATTAAGTTTATGTTCATGCCATGTTGAATGTATGCTAAGTGAGCATGAAGGCTTATGTTCTAAGTAAAGCACTAAGTATGATAATGTTTCATGTGCTCATGATTAAGTGATTAATGGTTTTAGTGAGTAAGAAAGAGTCTTACTAAGCCTGTGTGCTTATAGTCTTATTTTTTTATACCGCAGATCACGCAAGGGGACAGTAAGGAAGCAGCAGGAGGGCATTAAAACATGTGTGTGATAGTGACTTGGCCAAGAGACCATATGTTTGCTCGTCTTACGATATAACTTTACCTTTACTATTAAGTACTTGAATGTGACTCTATGACATGATGCTAAAGTATGACATGATGCTAAGTATGACATGATGCTAAGTATGACATGATATGATGCTAAGTATAAAGTTAATATGCCAAGTTCCATGTTATGATGCTAGGAATGGTAGTAAGTGCATGTATGTGTAAGTTTAAAGATTTCCGCTGCATTATGATGTCTACATGCCCTAAGTATGTTAACATAACGTCGCTTTATGAAAAGAAAAAAAAACGGGCGTTACAATATTAACCTTACGTTTTTTAAGAGGTGGTGGGTGTTATAAGGATATCTCCAACTAATGCCCTAAAACACAATATTTAGCATAATAATTACACCAAACCTCTCCAAACTATACACTAAATTCCATACCAAATTTAATATGGGGATAGTACATCACCAAAGCCCACAGTATATTCGATTGTAATTTTTTATTATATAATCAATAAAATCAAATATAATACGAATTATTAAATATCATAAGTAAAAATTAATTTATAATATTTTTCTTTCATTATTTATAGTAATATTAATTACTTATTATAAATATAAATTAAATGCATATAATATAATATTTTAATTTTATTATGCATATTTATAAAAATTTATTTTATTAAAAATTCTATTTATAATATATTAAATATATTTTAATTATAATTACATTTATAAATTATATCACTAATTTAAAAAAAAATAGCACCATTTTAAAATTATATCACTAATTTCAAAATTACATTTATAAATTAATATATTCTAATAAATATATATTTTTTTAGTATGATATGGTCTGAGTAGATTAGAGTTGAAATAATTTTGATACTGAAATTAATATAATATTTTGGATTGTAGAGGGTTAAATAATTATAAATATGGATGTTCTAAGGAGAAATGATTAAAAATTCATTAATTGTTCTGGCATAATATAATAGTTAGTGAAAAGTCGATTTAAAATATTAAATATTTAGATTAATTGGTTTGAAAAAGTAGAATATCTGAATTAAAAAAAACAAAAAATTCATTAAGTTTTGGTTGAATTCTAATAATAATATTCAAAAATATACCCGAATTTCAATTTTTGTTCGAGAAATCAAATCTATATTTATACTAATTTGAATTAAAAGTATTACATAATAACAGATAAGGATGAAATCATGCTTCTGAATTTTTTTATTAAATCGTTAGAATTAAATTAAAGCGTCATAATGATTTAAAAAACGGAAAGAGCGCCGACCGAATCATCAAAGCGGAACTCATTTTCATTGTTTTTTTAAGTACGTCCGGTCCCGGATAAAATAATACAATTATCTTCAAATAATATTTATCTCCTATCTAAATCCTAAATCAATTTGACAAATTATAAGAATTATAAAATTATAAAATCCTAACTGTACGTAATTATAAGTTTATAACAATTATTATTTAGTAATTGTTACAGCTAAACTATCATAAATTATAACAATAATGATTTTTATTTGAAGCCAAAAAATTTAAATGATATTTTTTAAATTCGAAATTAGATATTAAGAGTTCCATCTCATAATCAATTGTACATCACTTCATATAATATATTATGCTTCAGTGTAGCATCTAGGGTTTAATAATTATTTCAATTCTAATTTTTTAAAAATCATAATTTTTAATTTAGATAGCACATAATTTTTTTTTTAAAATTTAGATTGAGGATGCATAATCTATCAAATTAAAATTCCTTCAAAACATAAAATTCAACGTAAATGAAGTGATATTTTTTTATGTACATGTCCGATTACTGTATAGATATCGACGGCCTAATTAAATTATCATTTGGGAATACAATGAACCCATCGAAAATCATTATAATTAAAATATTATATCATTTCTATTAAATTTTACATAAATTTTACATTGTAAATTAACGTTGTATGTCATTTAAAAAAAAATATAATCGATCAGAATGCCCTTCGATGAAACCAGACAAAAAACCCGAGCGCCTTTTCCCCTCTTGGCCTTTAATAGTTATCAACACTTGCAACAAATCAAAAACAAACTCAAAAAAGACAAATGATAATTCAAGATTGGAAAAGCAAGTCCAACTATACGGACACTTCGCCGTGTTTTGCTTTTGTTATCACGCAATCTGCAGGGGAGCGTGACTGGCGGCGATCGCCGACGAGCGCGGCCGAGGCCGAGGAACAGGTGGTTGAAGCATGGCAGCAGCGTCACAGTCGCCATCGTTATTGTCGAGGTCGAGGAAGAACGGATCGGCAAGCAGCTCAGAGGCAGAAGGGCGAGCCGGAGGTTTAGCAAGGCACCGGTCGATGAAGGCCCTAACTTCGGGGTCTTTGACCTTGTTGAGGGATTGTGGCCGCACGCCGGCCGTCACCTTCCGGAAGATTTTGGCGACGCTGTCGCACTCGATGTAGGGGATCTCGCGCGTCACCATCTCCAGAACGCACATCCCGAAGGAGTAGATGTCCACCAACTCGGTGTAGTCCTCCTCGTACAGCTCGGGCGCCATGAACTCCGGGGTGCCCAGAATCGAGTGCGCCGTGTGGCTCTTCCCAACGATGGCTGCGAGGCCGAGATCACCTATCTTCACCTGTGATCGAACGAAGATAAGCCTTATTGTGGAAAAATTTCAACAAGTTACAAACATAAACACTATTAGAAGTGGAGAATTTGAAATCACTTGGAGCATATGAAATTTGTAAAGGGTGATTTGGGGCAGAGGATCGAACCTGGCCAGTGTTGCCATTGATGAACACGTTGGAGCAGTTGAGATCTCGGTGGATGATGCAGGGTTCGTGGTTGTGGAAGTACTCGAGGCCTTTCAGTATCTGGCGCGACCACTTCTTGAGGGCTTTGATCGAGACATGGCGGTGCAGCTTCCTATAATCGCGGAGGTTGCCGGAGGTGCAGAACTCGGTGATGAAATTGAGCGTGTTGCTCTCGTCGTCTGTCCACGCTTTGTACAAAGTGATGATGTTCTCGTGCCGCAGCGATCGCAGTAGCCGCACCTCGGCGAAAAGCCGATCCATCATCGGCAGATCCTCCGTGAATCTCGTCAGACGCACCTGGTTCCAAGCCACTTCGATACCTTCCTCTTGATCGAAGCCACGGTACACCCGCTTCACGGAGCCTGAGCCAAGCAAGTTGTCGTATCGCCCGAATCGCCCAGTGGGATCGATCTCCACGAACGGCTCTGCATCCTTGTCCGCCGGATCAGCTCGAACCAACGGCATCTTCGAACAAAAAATTGCACTGAAACGCGAAAAAATCGCTCCTAAATCCCCCGAAAACCCTAAATCCAACGACGCCATAAACCCTAGCACAAATCGGTACCTCAAAGGCTGAAAGCAACGGGATGGCGATCAATAACTCGGGGATCAGATGAAGACAAAAACGAAGCAGATCACGAGGAAGTAGGAGGTTCTCGATTCCTTGAGATACAGATTCGTCGAGGCCATAGAAATCGCGATCAGCAGCCTGCAAAAACCCCTAAAAACCAATTAACAAGATCTAGACTACATCTTCAGGATCCAAACCCTAGAGCCGATCCTCGCGCTGAATTTAACCGGAAAGAAAAGGAGATTCTCATGCGTACCTATCAGAAAAGAATCCAGCGCGTAGCCGCGGAGGAATGATCGGAGCGGCGGCGGAGGGATTGAAGCGGGAGGCGAGCGCACACTCGTAGATGAAGAGTAACGCAGGGCGGCCGGTGGCTGAAGGAGAAGAGGCTAAAAGCCATGGCGGAGGCGTATTTATAGGACACGGCGCAGGTTTTGAACAACATGGTCAAGGCGGATAATTGATGGTGTTTCGTTCCAGATTATTCTAAACAGTTTGAAAATTATTTTATTTCGCTCATAATTTGCTTATTCAATTATATTTTTTAATGTTTTTTTTGATAATACTAAATAATTTGCATTAAAATTGAAATAAAAATTAAATGGAATGCCCACAAAACAAGCTCAAAATCCCAACATTATCTACTCTAATTTAGGACAGAAATATGAATATTATTATTATTATTTTTAAAGTTGAGACTTAATATTTTAATATCTGATTACTTAAATATTAATATTTTAATTAATATTTTTTAGAATTTTATAAATATTTGTCATTTGTAGATTTATTATTAATTATTTTTTAATTTCCTCCAAATTGAATTAGGGTTTGATATCGGATTCCCTAGTCGGATCCGAATATTTGATCCGACGCGAGGTCGTTTTCTCGTTGTTGTCCGGCGCCTGACTCACTTTCATCGCCATTTCCGTAGTCAGCTCTCTAGGGTTTTGACGCCGCCTGAGCTTCAGCGAGATGGCGTCTTCCGCCTCCATGCAGATTTCCATGGCCATTTCTTCGAAATCGTCCGATTTCTTAGGCAGTCATTCTTTCACCAACAACAACAGGTTCAGGTGCATTGATCTGTCCATTGATAGCAAGGCTGCAATTACCTTTTTTTTTCGTATTTGATTTATGACATTGTCGTAGGTCCTGGAAAGTGTCTTTTCCGAGTAGAAAGCTTGGAGTGTGCAGGTGTGTGTCAGCTCATTCAACGGAAGAGACTGGTAAAAATTTCATCTCCCTGCGAATTGTATCTTTTTTTTTCTGTTATACTTTGTTCATATGCTCTGCGGCCATTCTTGGCTTCGGATCTTTATTTGACTTTTTGCGATTGTAATAAGATATTGTTCAGTACTCTGTAGTCATATGTTTGACCTAACTACACTAAATTGGGAAGACATTGAATCATATTTCTTAGACAATATTTTTCTAGATTCTTGATGGTTAATGTGGAATTCTCAAACTCTTCTTTTGTATTTCTAATTCACTTCTCCATCTTCGAACATGTATCTAATCAGATATATGAGTTAAGTTTGTTGGATATGCCATTATGCCATTAAACTCGTTGCTTCTGCATATACATGCTGGATATATATATAAACTCATTGCTTCTGCATATATATATATATATATATATATATATAGTGGTAATCCTCCTTAATAGTCTGTTTTCTACTAAGACAAGACACATGATTGCTTGTGGAACATTCAGACAATGATTATTTACACATTCAGCAAACTAAAACATAAACATTTTTATGAAGCTTACAAGACGAAGGTTACAAGAAATTCAAATATGGCTAAACTTCAAGCAGGTTATCTGTTCCCAGAGGTTAGTTTCCCTTTTTAATGTCTTTTTAAAGAGCTGTTCTTGCTCTCAGACACTCATTGTCCTTTTATCTAGCATGGAATTTCAACCACTACAAATCTTTCCACATAGTTTTCCAATTCAGTTAACCATGATTTTACTGCTGTTTGGATTGCCATTGACTTTTATGCGTGGTCAATAGCCATTTAAGTTCAACTTCTTTCCACCTAACTCAATCAAAGTTGGCTTACGTTTATAAAATCTAAGCATAGGATAAATGTGATTTTTATTTTCCCTATGTTAAAATTCATAACGCTGAGTCAGAATTGTGGGAACACCAAACCATAGCCAGAGATTCAAAGTTATGGAAATTCGAAGTTTATATCCATGTCAAGATTGTAGTGCTTTTGAGGATCTTGAAAGTATATTTGATTTTCATAAGTTGTTGCTTGATTCAGCCAAAAAATGCACGATAGAATATCTATTACTTATCACATCTTTGGGCATAGCCATCTATTCTGTTTTCTTGATGGCCATGTGACATGTGACAGCTGTGTTTGATATTCTGATTGAACAAATGTTGCTAAAATTTGGTTATGTGCATAACATTGTCACATTTCTAACCTTTAATCATGTTTGGAAAATCCACTTGGCGATTGTGGTTGTTGCTTGCAATGCTATAATACTTATTTGGATACTATTACTTGTCTTGTAGAATGTTAGTCCAATTTCTGATTTGCTTTACATTTATAGTGGTGGAATGCTAACTGTGAACTTAACAACTTTCTTATTTGCCTCCTTGACTCAGTTATATGATATCTGTATTCAAACTAAATGCTATAAATTTCTATAAATTTGTTTGTCAGATGCATTTTTCCTTCATTTAAGTTGGTTTTGAATTTATATTGACAAACCTGAAGCATCATATGTACTTGAATTTAGATCGCTAGAAGGAGGTCAGCGCACATGTTAAAGTACCCAGATGTAAAAGTTATTAGCCTTGGCATTGGTGATACTACAGAACCCATTCCGGAAGTCATAACTTCTACCATGGCCATGGTATTCAATTAGTATACCTCATAACTTTATTTCTTACCATAAAAAACTCTTTGAATAACATGGTGATATATTGTCCTCTTTTACTGATTTGATTTTTGATCACATTCATCTTTGTTATTAACAACTAGAATCAAATAGTTTGTAAGTGATTGTTTTTTTTTTAACCTAACATGTGTTTGTTTGCTGAAGTGTTCTAAATTATGTCAATTGGAATCTCATAGATAATGTTTGCACAAAGATTGTGCTTAGTAAATCCGAAGAATAGGTTTGTATATGTCCGTCATGATTTTTTTTGGCTGCCAAATATTATGCTACTGAAAATTGATTCAGCTTGTACATTGCATATGGATGTATTGAATGGTTGAGTTTGATTCTTATGAAATTTGATTTAGTTTTGCCACTGTTACAAAAGGTTAGTGGAATTAGCTGGTATTTTATATTATTATTATTATTATAAATCACCTGTGTTTAGTAATGTTTTGAAACATGGATCGTCACCTATCCTGCATGGAAGATTTATAAACTTGGACTATGGCATGCAGAGGGCACATTCTCTTTCAACATTTGAAGGTTATAGTGGTTATGGTGCTGAACAAGGGGATACGGTAATAATTGTTTTTGTAATGTCATGTTTCTTGTTTATTCATTCATACTCATTGCTTAGTTTCCTTCAACATTTTCATGCAAAACCTTTCTGATCATTATAAAAAAACGACCAAGTGCAAGTTGAAGTTTCCTTCTTGCATTTAGAGTGGATAAAGTGCAAACAAAACTCTGCTTTTGTTTGTCTATTCTACATGTTATCTTAGAATAGATTACAAAATATGGGATAGGTATAAACTTGGATAATGTTAGTAATATAGAAAGGAAGTGACAGTATATTGAAGCTTGGAAAGATAATATGTGATAAGGCTTTTAAACAACCAATGTGTAATAATATGCCAAAGCTTGAAAAAAATAATAGTGATTTGATAGTGCAAGTGAAACAACCTATATGTATGATAATGCTAGATAGTTTAACTATCCCAAACTATATGTACAATAATAGATAGTTTAAGTATCATTCTCAAAATTGCTGTTCATGTCCTCATTCACAATTAAGTAATTGACTAGCATTGTTTCATTATTTGTTATCAATACATTGTGTTAGCTAGGATAGTTTATTGAGAAGGTACACTAAGAATTTATGAATGACATTCATGTCACATGTCTCATTAGTGATAATATCGACAAAATGCAAATCCTGTTTAATGTCATAGCTATATTTAGTTATAACATCATAATGGTTCTTTGAGATTGCAATATTTAGTATCCCCTAATCCTCCTCTAATCATCGAGTATGAAATGATTACAAGCAAGGTTTAAAATTTTGACCCATGCCAAGGTTTCGGTCTCAGATCGGAACGATACGGTTTCAGTATCGTATCGTACCATGCCGACACAGTTTCGGTATTTTTTAATTTCTATATAGTAATTATTAGATAAATATGTTTATTGTGTATAATTTAAAAATATATTGTATATTGATTTTATAAGTTCTTCATATTAGGTCAACTCTATAGTTCTTCAATGTCCAGATTAAATAATCATAATTATATAAATTAATACAAAGATGCTATTTTATATATAATAATCATATAAATTAACTATTTATTCGTTTACTTAATTAATAATTTAAATAATATATATTTAAAATAATAAAAAAATTAGAATCTAAATTAAACATTAAAACAATGTGTGTGTGTATCAGAATATAAATCTGAGTCATTAGAATTTTTTAAAATTATTTTAGATTTTTTAAAAAAATTATATATATTTTAAAATTTTAATTTTTTAAAGAATTTTAAAATAAAATTTAAAGCTGTAAAATAAATTTAGAATATTAATTAATAAATTTAGGGTTTATGCAAGGAATTGTTTAAATTAATTAAATAAAATAATCTAAATCATGATCGTGACCGCAACGCTGCAGGCTCCGGAGGCGCCCCACAAGGCCTCCGATACCTGTGGAAGCTTCCAGCGACGCCTCTGGTGCCACTGGAAGCGTCCCTCGACTGCGACGTTGCAGGCACCGGTGCCCCGCGAGACCTCCGGCGCTTGTGGAAGCTTCCGGCATTGCTGGAAGCGTCCCGCGATGCCTCTAGCTCTGTTGGAAGAGTCCTACGACACTTCCGGCGGCGCCTCCAAGACACCAAAGACCGCATGCCACCCGCGAGCCGGTTTCGCTCCCTGTGCGAAACGGTAAAAACTGTCCGTGCCGGGCGGCACGGAACAGTATTTCAAACATTGATTACAAGTAGCTACAAATTGATATTCCATAATGCTTTTGGAATGAGTGCTTGCAAGTTTCTTTTGATACATCAAATATTGCTGGTTTGATTTCATCCTGATCGCATAGGTTAAGGTTTACTTGAGTTACAATATCCAAACCTTTCTACTTAATAGCTTGCATATTCATAGCTGCTGAAACCTTTTTCCTCCAGTACATAATAAGCCGTCACCATAAATGAACAAAGTGGCAGTTCCATTATTCTAGCTAATGTAGATGTGAAATGCCAAAACATTCGACTTCTGTCTGGTTTTTATATTCCTTATAATTTGTCCTCCATTCATCATCTGTGAGAATGTATTACATGAATTCTTAGAAGAGGAAAAATAACACATTTGATTGTGATTTTGTTGCTATCTTCATCCTGTTGATTTTTTCATGGATTTTTTTTCCTGTCGTGATGTTTACATAGAAGTTCTAACCTTGGTTTCACTTGATGCAGCACATCTGTTTTTATTAATTTAATCATATTATTTTTTGTTGATTCTTATTTTCGGATCAATAGGAAATGTGCAGTATTCTTAGGATCATATTATTTTTTTATTGGCTTACCAGCTACTCATGACATTTGCTAGTTGAACTCTTTTGCAGAAGCTAAGAGCTGCTATAGCCTCAACATACTATAAAGACCTTATTATTGAAGAAACTGACATATTTGTATCAGATGGGGCAAAGTGTGATATCTCTCGGCTTCAGGTTTTATCCCAGATTTTGTGGTCTCCTTCCATCTTGATCTACTAATTTTGAGCTTGGAGATTTTGCTTATACTGTTGAATTTTCTACTTGCAAGTTGTTACTTGCTATAATTTTGCCCTATATGCTTCTTCATTAGAATTTGGAGGTTAAAATTTCTTATGCCTATAATCTTCTTAAATGACTAAACTACAAATATGTTTTACCTGCTTACATTCTGACAGCTTCTTTTTGGATCTGAAGTGAAAATGGCTGTTCAAGATCCCTCTTATCCTGTGAGTCTAACCCTTTATATTTGCATTCTGTTTCCCTCTTGACATAAAAAGTTACTGTGAAATAGTGTCTAGCAATAGCATTCCTGTGTATTCTTTGTTTATCTGCAGGAATGTCAATATGCATACATCTTATGGACTTATCTATTTGTTCAATGACAATATTTTTTTTCTTGATTGGAAGTTATGTAATGTCAACTTAGAGAACTTCGTGTTTATTGGTTTTTGTCTGGTAATCAATATGTAAATTTTTGCAAGCTGTGCTAATGGTTTATCTTTCAAGACCCCTCATATACTGTGAGTCTAACTCTGCATATTTGCATTTTGTTTTCAGTTTGCATAGAAGTTACTTTATAATGTTGTCTATCAATAGTATTCCTCTGTAAATTCTTGTTTATCTCAAAGAATGTCAATATGCATACATTATATGAACTCATCCATTTGTTGAGTAGCAATATTAAACTTCATTTTGATGTTTTCTTGATGGGAAATTATGCTAATGTCAACTTAGAGAACTTTATGTTTATATTTTTTTGTCTGGTAATCAATATATGCAATATCTGCAAGCTGTGCTAATGATCTATTGCTTACAGGCATATGTTGATTCAAGTGTTATCATGGGACAAACTGGTTTATTTCAGAAGGATATCGAGAAATATGCAAACATTGAGTACATGAGATGTGTACCTGAGAATGATTTTTTCCCTGATTTGTCAACTATCTCACAAGCTGATGTCATATACTTCTGTTCACCAAACAACCCAACAGGATCTACAGCAACGAGAGATCAGCTGACCCAACTAGTTCAGTTTGCAAAGGATAATGGGTCAATTATAGTTTATGATTCTGCTTATGCTGTGTATATTTCAGATGACAGCCCTCGTTCTATATTTGAAATCCCTGGGGCAAAAGAAGTGAGTCCAGTGTCAATTTATTGTCACTGCCCAGAAATATCAAATGTAGATTATATATTAGATCTGGTCATACCCACACTCATTTCCAGACAATCCACTTATGCCATGACTCATTACTACAGCATTCTCAAGTATTTAACTTAGGATTTACTTATATATGTAGTCCATCTAGTATTTATCTGTTAAAGAATAATTTTCTTTAGCTTTGCTTGTGGGGTATATTTATAACTTTTAACATGCCAAATGTTACATCCGGATCACAAAATAACCTTGGATCATAAGAACTTTCATCATGAAAGTGCAGATATTGCTATTATATTGTCCAAGGTAAAAGCGTTAGAAGTAATTGATCTTGACATATAGATTTTTGGCTCATTTGATTGAACTGATTGTGAGAACATACAGCTATGGTATCTCAATATCCATATGGTAGGATATTGTCTTGTAGGGTGGCCCATAACTTGGCAATAGCCACAGGAAGGGAAAAGTGGGTTGCTGAGAGGAAAAGAAGAGAGAAGAAAATGTGGTTGAAGCGAGTGAGAAAAGGAGTGGCGCAATGTGGGACTAAAAGAGTCAAGCATGCGAACTTTGTGTGTCTTTTAACTAAAGCTGTGAGCCTAAATCAGTGTCTCACTGGTTGGATCTGCTTTGAACAAATTCTGATGTATTCTTGCTGGCCCAAAATTACAGCCTGTTCTTAAGATCTGATCGTGAACCGCCAACAGCTTTCGATCTTGGTACCAATTATGATGTAGGACAGTAGGAGAGACATCCACCTCACATGGAGTATCCAACTTGATAGGGCTGCTACATACGAGTCTATCCTAGTACTCCCCTCCTAGGACTAGGCAATTATTGACTTAAATGTTGTTTTTCCCTCCCTTAACCTGTGTCTGAAATGACATCTAAGCTGTAATGAACAGCATCTACCTTGAGCAATATCAACAGCAAAGTTCATTGCCTCTGTCACTAATTGATGACTAATGTCCTTCCTTGGTCAATTCTACAAATTATAGATTCCATGATAGTTTCTGCTAAAAGTGGTTCCTATTATTATTATTATTGCTGGAAAAGATCTCAACCTGGTCCCGAATGCTTGCTTCCTGCACCAGTACGAAGTCTTAGAAAATGGTATGAAATATTAAGGAAACTACTGAGACATACATTATTATTGTCCATCCATTTGCAATAGCTACTGCTTTCTTGTAATTTTCATCGGATATTTGCTTGGAATGATATAACAATTCATGTTTGGTAGGTAGCAATTGAAATATCATCATTTTCCAAATATGCTGGCTTCACTGGCGTTCGCCTTGGCTGGACTGTGATCCCAAAGGAACTGCTTTTCTCTGATGGTTCTCCTGTTGCTAAGGATTTCAATCGAATTGTATGCACATGCTTCAATGGTGCATCAAACATTGCACAAGCTGGAGGTCTAGCCTGTCTCTCTCCTGTGGGTTTGAAGGTCAGCTTTTATGCAATGTTTGACCACATGTCATAAGCATTGCAGACTCTGATTGCTTCTTGTTTGGATCAGGCCATGCAAGACACTATTAACTTCTACAAAGAGAATACTAAGATCATTGTCGACACATTTAGCTCACTCGGCTTCAATGTTTACGGCGGGAAGAATGCTCCCTATGTCTGGGTTCAGTTCCCTGGTCGTAGCTCGTGGGACGTGTTTGCTGAGATTCTTGAGAAGGCGCATGTGGTTACTACACCCGGAAGTGGATTCGGACCCGGAGGGGAGAGCTTCATCAGGGTCAGTGCTTTTGGTCACCGAGATAACATTTTGGAAGCTGCCAAAAGAATCAAGCAACTTTACATATGAGATTGATGGTCACTATTTTAAGAAATATAGAGGGAACCTCGTGCTGTGCTGCCATCCTTTTGACAACCTCTAAATGAAATATAGAGTTTATCAGGTTTTGGAATAATGAGCATAAGAGATTGAATCATGTTTTTTATTTGCTGAAGAAAGAATCTACATAGTTATGTATTCAGTTTTCCCAATGATTCATAAGTTGACAGGTGGGATCACAATGTTTGGTGATGCAATTAATGAGCTGACGAAGATGACCTGAGAAAGAAATTTCGGGGAACGTTAGAAGGGCGTCGGAAGGATTTTCGGCGATCCTACTCCGACGCTCAAGTCAGTGGGATTTTTAGGAAAGGAAGCAGTTTGTGAAAAAAATAGGAGAATTCTCATATTTTTAAGGAGTCTTAATTACTTTTTATTCTGTCCCTTGACTGTTCTCTTTCTTTAGATCTTAATGATATTTAATGTATTTTCATAATGGCGGGTGCTCATTAAAGCGTGCAACAATTTTCTTTCTCATCATTCGATATATTGATGGCTCCCAAAAGTATTAAATACTCCTCTTAATGGATAATCCTCATACGGAGCGCTTAATGGAGCTTGTTTTGACTGAAGGGAAGTTAACCCTATCGATAAACTACTCAGGCATCTTGGATCGGGAAGACACTCTTGACCGCGGAGTACATACTGCACCAATTATATCAAAGGTACTCACCATTTACGACTAGCGTATAATCAAAATTTTCACCGGGAACCATGGTTCTCAACCGGGGGTCAACATTAGGTCCTCGATCGGGGGCCAGCGTTGGGTTTCCGACCAGGACGCCTTTTAGCTACACAGATGACTCCACACGTGCATCCTCATAACACCTTTTGGCTCACGTGACAGTACGCGACTGACCCCCTAATTATAAGTACTCCCTTAAGCCCAATCGAAGAAATTAATCTGACTGATCGAATTGGTGTCAGAATGACAAGAGTCAGCCACGTTGACAAATCACGTAAAAGGGAAAGACATTAAATGCATCCTGATAACAGAGATTACCCTAAGGATTAAAAACGATTTCAGCATTTAATGTTACGCATGCTTGAAAAGGTAGACGGCAGAGATCAATTGTCAACCAGCCATTGGGCACACTCCACCCCCATACGCCTTAATGGCAAGTATCAAGCATTAATGGCGAGTATCCAACATTAATGGCAGAGAGAGAGAAAGGTACTTTTGCCGAACGGGTAGCTGTCATGTAGCATGCAGCATTATCCAAAAGTCATACCCATAACCGTCATATCAATCAGTGATCACTCTGCTCCCATACCTCGATAAGCCAACGGGTGACTTATGGCCCAAGCCACATTCTTTCTCTGATTTTCTCATCGTGATCCTCGAGAAGGTCCTAGTCGTCACTCTTGGGGAGGCACGTGTCACCCATCCGACCATCTAATATTTAGGGCGAGCCCTATAAATAGGCAAAGTGAGGATAGCACGCCGCTCCTAACGTCCCAATTTCCTCCTCCAAGTGCTCTTTCTTTCTCTTCGCATCCAAGCTTTTCAGTTTCCGACTCGGTCTCACTCTTCGGGTCCAAGCTTTCTAGCTTCTAACACCATTATGTAAGTTTCCCTTCTTCGCTGGAATCCATGGCTTCAAAATCTATGCTCCTATTCCCCTTGTATGAGACTTTATCTTCTAAGGCACAGAGAGACCACATCTCGGATTTTCGATTTCAATACGAGATTACAGGAGACTATAGGATTAGGGTCCTCCGAGGTGGCCAGGTCCCATGCGCCCCCTCCCTCAAGGGTTCCACACATTCTTCCAAGGCCAAGTAGAATACGACCTTAGATTCCCAATTCCTTCCTTCTTCCAAACAATATCTAGATATTTCGATATCTCTGTTCACCAAATGACTCCCAACGCCCAAATGAGTGACATCACCCTCATTTTTAAGTTGTATGATATTCCCTTAACTCCTTTATTTTTCTACTACCTTTTCCATCCCAAATAGTCTAGCTTAGGGTCCTTTCATTTATGGCATGATCCAACTTAAAATTTCTGAGCCGTCTACCGTCCTCCTACACAGAATGGAATGATAAGTTCTTTTACATAAACCTTCCCGAGCAACTTAACTTCCCGACCGGGTGGATAGTTGAGATGCCGACACCTCCACACCTCGGCATGGAATACGATGCCCCAGAATAATCTGTTGGAGCAATCTATGGTCCGGAGTGACCACGTATTTTGATATTTGGGCAAAGAGTTTAAGTTAGGTTCACCCTTGTATTTGATATGTGTATGTGAGTGTGTAGATTTACAAGATACGCATAGGCTTAGCTGGACGACTTCGGGTCCGGTGAAGGATGACATGAGGAGACAAGTCGTGGGCTTGTATGCATCCAAGGGACTGTGGACAAAATAGGAACGATGAGCCGAGGGAAGCACACTTCGATACATATGCGAATGATGGCATGAGGACGAGCCGCGGGTTCGTATGCATCCGAGGGACGAGAGCCAAAGTTAGAGAAGGCATGAAGGCAACAGGTCGAGGCTGCTAGGTGAAGAGTCAGCTGAGTCATGAGGGTCCGAGTGCTGAGAGAATTGTACTCATGAAGGGGAACCCTAGGATTAGGGTTTGGGCAGTCGATTGATGCTTGAACTAGTCGACTGGTAGTTAGCACAGAAAGATCAGTCGACTGGTGTTGGCTGGGCATTCAAACGTTAGGCTGTAACGTTCGGATTCGGTTCCAACACCAGTCGACTGGTAAAGGCTAGTTTAGCCACGAGCTCTATTTAAGGGAGCTCGGTTTGGCTGCTTAGGGTTAACGGAATTGGCTTTGGTTAAAAGCCCATTAGTAATCTTTGTGCTCAGGTATCTTGTGCGAGTTGTGGTGAGATTTCTTCACCCACAAGGAGCTACATGAGCTAACCGGAGGTCTTCCGGAGACTCATCCACCGACGAATCGGGATCGTCCACCTTACGGACAGTCATGGAGTAGGAGCTTTATCTCCGAACCACATAAACGATTTGTGTTAGCATTTGTTTATTTATGTTATTTGTATTTCCGCTTGCGCACGCTAATATTGTAGGAAGAATTGATGCAAAACGTGGGTGACTGTTTATTTACCCCCTCTAGTCGGCCCATCGATCCCCAACATAATCCGCACAGAAGGGTTACTCTACCGAGAGGGCCTCATCCCCAACGCCGTCGAGCTAGAACTTGATCTTGGTAAGAAATTTTACTTTCCCATATTCTGTCAATACTAACTGATGATTATCTTATATTTTGCAGAAGAAACGATGCTGAACATCTCCGTGACCAAGCGCATGAAGTGGAACAAAGCCAACTTGGCGGCCTTACTTACACCCGAAGTCTCGAAAGAGCACAACAGAGTGGAAGGAGACGCTGACTTACCTCCCGCTTAGGAACCTATGACCATAGGCTACACAGAGGCAAGCTCGGCAGGTGGCACCAGTCACCCTGCTGAAGAGCAAGCTCCCTTGGATCCTCCTGTCGGAGCCAAAGAACCCGAAGAACCTCCAATAGAGACCATGTCCGGCTTTAAATCGAGCCCAGTTGAGCCCCCAGCCATTGAGCCAAGCACCCAAATAGGGCTTCATAAGAGGCAAAAGCCGTGTATATCCAAAAAGGCCTCTAAAAGAGTCAAAATTCATGTTGATAGTCCAGGTGACCCCAAGCTGAGCGGGAGCAAGCCACCAATAACTAATCGCCCAAGGGAGTCCAAACCAGCCTCTGCCAGTCCAAGAACATCCTAGCCAACTGAGCACTTTTCTGCCCCTCCTGCACCCCCAACTCAGACCCCTGACTCCCAAACTTCATCTGGAACTCGAGCCCCCCATCCGGGGGGCTTATTAGAGAAACTCCGCAGTGGGAAATATGCTAAGAAACTAAAGAAGGCGGGTAAATTGGAGGTAAACTCCAGACTGAGTGGATCTATGCTGAAGGTAACAACTTCACTTCCTCTAACTTAATTGAATTTTCCATTTCCTCTAACTTAATTCTTTATGTATTCCCACAGGTCTGGACTGAGCACCAGAAATGACTTCTCAATTCCCTGCGTTAGTTCGCCAGGTTGAGGATTTTGAGAAAAAGATTGCCGAGCTCGAAGCGCAGTTATCGACCAAGGTTAGCCATGCTGCTGAAGGAGAAGTAACCCGGGCTCACGAATGGGCCCGTCTCCAGGTTGAGATAATAGGCCAACTGAGAGGGAGATTAGAAAATGCTCTTGACACCATAGAGGCTCAAGAAAATAATTTGAGGGTCATAAAGAAGCAAGTTGTCACTCTAACTGGTGAGAACGAGCGGTCGACCACCAAAGTAGAGCAACAAGAGAAGCTTCCTGGCCGACCAAGAAATAACTTTCCAAGCAGCTGCCGACCAACTATCCAATGAGCAAGCCCAATGGCAAAGAAAAGAGGATGTGATGGCTACTATCAAAGAACAACTTCAGGAAGCGCTACAAGCTCGAGACACAGCAATTACTCGAGCAGAAGAGGCAAAAGTCGACCGGGAAAGGGTCATAAATGATCTGGAGGTTTATCAGGCCAATGAGGATGCTCGACGTCAAGCTTTCAAGGAAGAGTTTATATACTCCCAAGAATATCATGACTTGCTGGGCATGCAAGTTGTCAAACGGATGACCCAAGGGTTTGAGGAGCCATCAAACAGATTGGTCGGGCCAAGGTAATTAAATCAGGCACAGACATAGCTTCCTTGACTTAGGTAAAGCATGGGCGGAGCTGCTAGAGGCAGAGAAAGAGTAGGTCGGTTCCTTTAGGCTTCCTGCTGGGCATTTGAGTTGTAATTTCCCTGTAAAACAACTTTTGAAGTAACTTATCTCTTTCTCTCATATTACGCTCTTTTTGTAACAATGAGTTACTTGAACGCCTTCATAATCAACCTTTAACCAAAATCCTGACACTTTGAGCCATTCTAAATAGTTGTGAGACGTTAAGATCGCTTACTATGATCCTCAAGCAGGAAGATAAAACCAAGCTAAGTGATTGAACCTCATTTAGGTCTCCCGAGCAGGGAGGTTGAACCACATTAAGGGCAAACGTCATGTTAAGGGCGCCTTCACAACTATCTCCCGAGTAGGAGGTTGAGTCACGTAAAGGGCAAACACTACGTTAAGGGTGCCTTCAAATCTAGCTTCCAAGCAAGGAGGTTGAGCCACGTTAAGGGTAAACGCCATGTTAAGGGCGCCTTCACAGCTAGCTCTCGAGCAGGGAGGTTGAGCCACGTTAAGGGCGCCTTTTCAAGGTGAGCTCTCACATGGTGCACATATAATACTTGTCTCCCTTTATATTATACTGCTCAAAAATACAAGATACATTTAAAAACAATAAGAAGAATAGTTCCATACTCATTGGGACCGATATGGTTGTAGATGATTAGCACTCTAGGGTTGCTCCAGCCTTTTCCTATTTAATTCCTCCAAGGAATAGCTTCCTCCAGCCAGCTTCCCTACAACTCTGTAGGGATCACCCCACTGAGGGCCCAATTTTATAACATCCCCTACAGACTTTATTCTCTTCCAGGCCATATCACCAACTTGAAAACTTTTTGGAATTATCTTTTTGTTATAAGTTTGCTTCATCCTCTGCCGATAAGCAGTGAATCGCATAGAAGCTTTATCTCATACCTCAGTCACCAAATCCAAATCAAGAAGTCTATCTTGATCATTAGTGTCTTTTTCATACAATCGCCTCCTGGTCAATTCCTCCCAATCTCCACCGGGATAACTGCTTCACGTCCAGACACTAGGTGGAATGGGGTTTGATCTGTTCCTTCTTTGGGTGTGGTTCGGTATGCCCAGAGAATGCTAGGCAACTCCTCCACACAGTTGCCACCCACATGATCTAATTTAATCTTGAGTCCTTAAACAATTTCTTGATTAACCACCTTAGCCTGACCATTGCTCTGTAGATAAGCTACCGATGTGAAGACTTGTTTGATGCCTAAGCCTTCACACCACTCTCAGAGCTTCCGACCTTGAAATTGTCGGTCGTTATTAGATACCAACTTGTAGGGAATCTCATACCTGTAAACAATATCCCTCCATAGAATCTTTATGATAGCTTTTTCTGTTATACGTGCTAGGGGCTCAACTTCTACCCACTTAGAGAAATAATTCACAATGACTAGCAAGAATTTCTTTTGCTGAGGCTCGGTCGGGAAAGAACCAATGATATCCATTCCCCATTGATTAAAGGGGTACGATACCATGAATTTCTTGAGGTGCTCTATTGGTCGGTGAGAAATATGCTGATGTTTCTAATAAGATTCACAACCAGCCACAAATTTATTGGCATCCTCTTGCAAGGTGGGCTAAAAATACCCAGCCAATATTGTCTTCCGAGCAAGTGACCTTTCTCCTATGTGACTACCACATATGCCTTCATGTACTTCACACATCACATACTTAATCTCACTTAGACCATTACATTTGAAGAGTGGTCGGGCAAAATCCCTCCGATATAAATGATCTCCAATCATAGTGGACCGAGCTGCTCAGAGTTTAAATTAATGGACTTGGCCAGAATCATTCAGAAGATTCCCGGTCTGCAAAAAAGTTATAAAAGGGGCTCGCCAATTAGGCATTGCATCTTGATCTACCGGTCCATCAATCTGAGCTACTAATGCCTCATGACATATAGGGTCCTCCATTGTCCAACAAGCTAAAGAACTTGCTAACTTAGCTAACTCATGCGTCTAGGTATTGTCCTCTCTGGGCATCTTTTGCAAAACCACCTCCGAAAAATTTGCTTTCAACTGCTCAAAAGTCTGTATATACCTTCCCATCTGCTCATTGCGCACTTCAAAGCTACTTTTGGTTTGCTGAGATACAAGTTGATTGCTAGAATATAAAATCACTCAAATGGCCCCGACCTGCTTAGTTATTTGCAGGCCGGTCAACAATGCTTCATATTCTGTTTCATTATTGGTAGCTCTAAAGCTCAAGCAAATGGATATTTGCAACACATCCTCTTGAGGAGAGATCAGTAATACGCCAACTCCATTAGTTCGTTGTGTAGAAGATCCATCTACATACACTTTCTAGGCCTCTTGTCGATCAGGAGCAATTAGGACCTCAGCTAGGAAATCTGTAAGAGCTTGTGCTTTTATGGATGTTCGAGGTTGATACTAAATGTCATATTCACTGAGTTCCATGGTCCACTTGATCAATCTTCCAGAAGCCTTCGGGTTCATCAAGACTTGCCCGAGAAGGCTATTAGTTAGAACAACAATTGGATGAGATAAAAAATAAGGTCTTAACCACCAAGCTGTCAAGATCGGTTCATATGCCAGCTTCTCAAGTATGGTATATCGACTTTCTGTATCTTTCAATACATGACTGAAGAAATAAATGAGATATTAGACCGTACCTTTCTCACATAGAAGAGCGGACCCTAAGGCCATGTCAGTAGCAGAAAGGTACACATACAACGATTCACCAGCCTTCGACTTGTATAAAATAGGAAGACCAGAGAGATATTCCTTCAATTCTGTAAAAGTTTGGTTACTCCTATCATCCTATTCAAAGCTTAACGCCTTCCTCAACATTTTGAAGAAGGGAAGAGTCCGATCAGCTGATCGAGCAATAAACCTAGATTAGGTTGTTATTCGACCGACCAACCTTTGAACTTCTTTTAGGTTAATTGGTGGAGCCATATCTATAATTACTCGCGCCTTTTCTGAATTAACTTGAATTCCCCGCTTGGTAATCATGTAACCTAAGAAACATCCACTCTTGACTCCGAACAAGCATTTGGCAGGATTGAGTTTGATTCGATTAGCTCGTAAGGTACCAAAGATCTCCTCTAAATTAGCTATTAAATCTTTACCATGTTCTATCTTGACTAGGATATCATCCATGTAAACTTTAATATTTCTCCTAATCTGATACCTAAATGCTTTGTCCAGCATCCTTTGATAGGTAGCTCCAACATTCTTTAGCTCAAATGACATAACATTATAACAATAAATGTCGTTTGAGATAACAAAACTAACCTTTTCTTGATCCCCCTGAGCATGAGGCACCTGATGATATTCTTGATAGGCATCCAATATACATATATAGTCACATCCCGATGTAGAGTCAACCATTTGATCTATTTGAGGCAAAGGGTAGCAGTTTTTAGGGCATGTTTTATTCAAATCATGAAAATCAATATATACCCGTCATTTACCTCAGGGCTTAGAAACCAACACTACATTAGCGAGCCAGGTTGGGAATTGAACTTCCCAAATATGTCCGGCCTATAGTAACTTGGCCACTTCCTCCCGAATGATCTGGTCCTGCTCGGGCGTAAAATGACTCCTTTTTTGTTTGACTGGATGAAACTCAGGATCTATATTTAAGTTATGAGTCATCAGATCTGGAGGCACTCCCTTGATTTCATCCGTCGACCAGGTAAATACATCGTAGTGACCAGCAAGACAACATATAAGCTTCTGTTTCAGCTCGGGAGGCAGTTCAGCTACAATCTTGGTAGTTCCATCCTTTAGGAAAGGATGAATTTGAACTTCCTCTTATTTTTCCGGCCTTCTGTCTTCCTTTGTTTCTTTTCCAGGTCAGGGATTAGCCAACTCTATTTGTAGGATTTGATGCACTCTTTCGTTCTTGTGGGCCTCCACCCTAACTTCATCAACATAATATTTCTGAGCTGCCAACTGATTTCCTCTGACTTCCCTGACCTGGTTACCAACTGGAAACTTAATTTTCTGGTGATAAATAAACATCACAGCTTGAAATAGACTCAAGGTCAGTTGGCCCAGAATCACATTGTAGGAAGAAGCGATATCAACCACGAGAAACGAAGTTCTTTTTGTTCTCGCCAATTTTTCGTCTCCTAAGGACAAAGATAGATACATTTGCCCTAGGGGTTATACTTGGTGCCTCATAAAACCAAACAACGGAGTCAAAATTGGTCGGAGCTCATCTTCCTCAATCTGCATCTGATCCAAGGCATCCTTAAAGATGATGTTTACTGAAGTACCTGTATTAACAAATACTCTTTTAACAAGATAATTAGCTACCATTGCTTCTATTACCAGGGCATCATCATATGGGGCTTCCACTTGTTAGTGATATGAGAGAAGTGTCCTAAGGCAATCGCCTTATGATTGTAATCATTTATTTTAATAAATGAATATTCACTATTTGAGTATACATGTTTGTGTATTTGATTGAGATCTTAAACTCATTTACTGAATGTCCGCAATACAATTCACAGCATGAGAGAATTTGTGATGAATTCACAACTAGTGATTATCTCTACATGTGCAATTGTGAAGTATTGAAATTGTCCCTAGTCGATGAATTGATAAATATGAACACTATCAATTCTGTTGAGACTAGCATGAGTTATTCTCTAATCAGCTGATTCTCATTGGCTGGTGATATTGAGATGTCCGGAGATAAACATGAATGCTAGTTAAGGGAACTAGTTCATTGGAGTGACTGGCTATAAAATTTCATATGGTAGTCTACATATAGATATGTCAGTGAAGTTCTTATTGCAGCTTAAGTGCGATGTTCCTTTGACTTGCGGTGTTCAAGTCATCATAGTCATGGAGACTTATACTTTGACATCTTAAGCAAGCGTCTCCAAGGAGGTGTGGACCCAGGATGATTGGGTATAAGTCGAAGTGCCCGAAGATGTTTGAACAGCCTACAAAGGATTCACCACTCCTTGCGAGGAGATGTATACCCGAGGCCTATCGTCGGATTGTTACTCGAAGCCTCTGACCAGAGCATGACATGTTCAGAGTATGAATCTCTTAAATACATGAGAGTAATTAGAATCCGTAGGACGAGAAAACGTTACTTGGGCTAGGTGTGACGTAGTCAGCCTAGTGGGGACTGACACACATAGACCATGTCCTGAACCAAGTGGGTATAAGATGGTGAAGGGAATGGGGCACGATTCATTATAGCTGCTGAAGGGTTTCAGAATTGTTTCTAAGGTCAACCGTTGATCTTTCGATTAATTGGGGATCATGATGTACTACTAGGTGCCACTCATGGTCGTTCTATAATTGATTAATTATAGACGACCAACATAAATCGAAAGCCTATTTAGTCACACGTACTACGAGTAATCCGAGGGATTTTAAACGAGTTGAAAATTGGATTTTCCAATCAAGAGAGATTAGGTTTGGTTGAGCCAAACGATAAGTCGAATCTGAATTTTTCAAGAGACGCATCGGAAGCGTAAAATGGCTAAGTCTTTTAAAGACTTAATAGATGAATTAAATAAGTTTAATTCATTGGGGGCTTGGCTTGGATGGGCCGGCCAAAGAGGGCCTCCATCCTCTTTGCTTGGCCGGCCACAACAAAGGGAGAGAACCAAGTTTTTGGTTCAATTTATAAAATAAACCAAGTGTGGTTTGTTTTATAAAATTATGGATGATATAAATTTTTATATAATAAACCAAGGTTTGGTTTATTTTTCATGGAAATTAAAATGAACCATGGATTGGTTTATTTTATAAAATCAATCATGGATTGATTTACCATGATAAGGAAATTTATTCCATAGGAGACAAGAGACTTGATTGATTTTTTATCATGAATTAAAATATGATTTTAACCATGATATAAAATCAAACTTGGCATGATGGAATAAGTTATTCCATATTTGAGAGGCTTAATGGTTGAGAGGCCACTATATAAAGGACCTAAGGCAAGGCTTGGGTGATAATCGTTGAGATGAAGGCATAGGTGTTGATGCAGTCTGGCCCTGATTGTTGTTTTGGTGTTGATAATGATTTTAGTTTAGCTTGATGATGATGATGAGTATGATTAAGTCCTGATCGAGAATTAGGCGTGATTTGGAGGATTCTAGCCTGGAGGGCTAGGTGTTGGAAAATCCTAACCTGGAGGGTTAGGTGTGGAAAATCCTAGCTTGGAGGGCTAGGTGTTGGAAAAGTCCTAATTCGGAAAGGTTGGGTGAAAAGTCCTAGCTTGGAGGGCTAGGTGAAAAGTCCTAACTTGGAGGGTTAGGTGCAAATTCCATCCTGGAGAATTAGGTGAAAAAGTCCTGGCTTGGAGGGTCAGGTGCCTAGCTTGGAGGGCTAGGTTGGATGAAGTTCTAACTCGGAAGGGTTGGGTGAAAAGTCCTAGCTTGGAGGGCTAGGTGAAAAGTCCTAGCTTGGAGGGCTAGGTGAAAAGTCCTAACTTGGAGGGTTAGGTGCAAATTCCCAACTTGGAGAGTTAGATGGAAAATCCTTAGCTTGGAGGGCTGAGTTTGAGTCCCTGGATCGGTCTGGTGATCGATCAGGGATTTTGGCACGCTGCTCCTTCGTGGATCGGTCGGGTGACCGATCCAGCGATGACTGATCGGTCGGGTGACCAATCAGGGAGCACACAGTGAGGTTGGGAACCTACTGTGCTGCTCCTGATCGATCTGGTGACTGATCAGGGAGTATGCGTTTCACCCATTGACTAGCTCCTGATCGGTCTGGTGACCGATCAGGGAGCAAGCAGTGAGGTTGAGTTCCCTTGCTGAACTTCTTCTGATCGGTCTGCTGACCGATCAGGATCACTGTGCAGATCGTTCTGTTGAACGATCCAGCTTCGCGGGCTCCTCACTAAGATCGATCAGGACGAAGCCTGATCGGTCTGGGGATGACCTGATCGGTCTGGGGATGACCTGATCGGACTGCTGACCGATCAGGAAGATCCCTAGTCGGTCAGTTGACCGATCAGAGGGCTTAGCCTGCGAAACTCAGAAATCGCCCAATATAAAGGTGGATCGGTCCGGTGAACGATCCACGACCTGGGATCGGTCTGGTGATCGGTCCAGGAGAATCTCAAAGAAATCGCGATTTCTGATTGAGCGTTGGGGATCGATCAGGACGGAGCCTGATCAGTCTGGAACCAGCCTGATCGGTCTGGTGACCGATCAGGAGGCTCTCTGATCGGTCCAGTGACCGATCACTTTAATTCAAATTGCATTGTCAGACGCTCTGATCGCGTCTGAACACAACCGATTCGCTGCCACTTTCCTCTGATATTTGATATGCTGTTTGATTTGCTGCTCTAATATTCTGATTAAGTCTCAGGTGACAGGGGAGGATTCAAACACTCAAGGAGAAGTCAAAGAGAGCTTTCCTTGGAGCAGGTTTGCCCCTTTCTCCACACAGGTTGCAACGGCTAGATGCAGGACTGAAGCTGCTGACTGAAGCTTGGCTGAGGGAGCTCAGGAAGTTCAGTTAGGGTTCAGTGTAGCTGGCGCGTTGGCAGTGAGGCAGCTGTAGGCTGCTGGAGATGAGATCATCTGTTGCTTAGCGGAGAAACAAAAGGAACGAGAGTTGTAGTGTTCATAAGGGCTTCATTCTTGTGCTCTTGAGTTCCTGCGTTCTGTTTTGCTCCACATTAAGCTTGCTGTTCTTGAGTTCTTCAAACATTCTGAGCAAGCTATTGAAAAGCAATCATCATACTTGAGCGCTTGAAGGAGAAAACAAGAGGCTTGGAGTCCGACAGTGGGAAGACACGGAGAAGGGTTCTGCGTGAGATCGTCACTGGGTGGAGCTCAGGGAAGCTTGCTGTGTTTTTGTCCTTGCTAAGTGGTTGAGTAAGATCCTTCTTGTTGTTTCTTTGTGCTCATTCTATATCATTGTTTGAAACACACTGTGGGGAGGTTTCTTCACCGAGAAGGAGGTTGCTTCATATCCGGTGATCACCGGGGCTTGATCTGCCGACGATCAAGGGATCGCCCACCTTAAGGGCACGCCAAGGAGTAGGGACAAGTTATCCCCGAACCTTGTAAAATCTCTTTGTTAGCGATCTTGCTAGTTAGGTTTTGGTTTAAGTTTCTGCAAGTTTTGTTTTCCCATACTTCCGCTGTGCTATTAATAACTTCAAGTGCAGAAATTTGATAACTCTTCAAAGAAGGAGTGATTGGCTATATTCACCCCCCCTCTCTAGCCATCTCGTTCCCAACAAGTGGTATCAGAGCTTGGTGCTCTGTTTACGGCTTAACAACCGAGAGTTCTCAACAAGATGGCATTGAGAGAAGGCTTCTCCACCACCCGACCTCCATTCTTTGATGGTGCCGACTTCCAATATTGGAGATCAAAGATGGAATACTATTTGAAGATGGATATCCATACGTGGTTCACAGTGAAGGAGGGATTTATGCCTCCTAAGGATGATGAAGGCAAAGAACTTGAGTCATGGAGATGGACCGCCGAACAAACAAGGAAGAGTGAAGCCGACGCGAATGCGGTTGTCACTCTACAATGTGGCATGAACAAAGACCAACTCATCAAGGTTGGTCCCTTCACAAGTGCAAAAGACTTGTGGAACAAACTCATAGAGCTCCATGAAAACACCCGAGACTCTATAATTGCCAAGAGGGACTTGTTCCTCAATCAAATCCAAAATCTCTCCATGAAGGAGAATGAGTCGGTAAGTGAGCTCCATAGCCGGTTCAAGGAAGTCCTTAATGGACTTCATTCAATTGATGAAAAGGTCGAGAATCGTGACCTTGTGAGGTATGTCTTGAAAGCATTTCCAAGGAATGCTTTGTGGTCATCCATGGTGGATGCCTACAAAGTATCCAAGGATTTATCTATTGTAAAATTAGATGATTTATTTTGTGAAATGGAATTGTATGAAATGGCTAACAAAGGCCCCAAGGAGAAGGGGATTGCCTTAGTTGCAGGGGATCGAGTCACTAAGAAGAAGAAGGAGAAGAAGAAGGAGAAGGAGGTCTCATCATCTTCATCTTCTTCCGGATCCGAATCCAATTCCGAGGAGGATGGCAGTGGCTCTTCTTCATCCGAAATGGCCAACTTTGTAAGGAGGATGATGCGAAGAGACCGACGTTTCAAAAGGAGAGGTAACACTAGTGAATTCAAGCTTGATAAGAATAATGCATCTTGCTTTGAGTGTGATAGGAAAGAGCATTTCAAGAATGAATGTCCGAAGCTTAAGAAGGAGGAGAAACCCAAAAGAAAAGAAGAGAAATCCAAGAAGAAGAAGAAAGCTTTGAAGGCTTCTTGGGATGAGTCATCCTCTAGTTCATCCGATGATGAGAAGGAGGAGAAGACCACTAGGCAAGTGGCTCTCATGGCTCTTGGAGAGGAGAGCAGTGATGAATCTTCAAGCTCCTCAAACGCGGCTTCATCATCTTCGGATGATGAAGAGGTAACTTCTCCCGAGCTTGAAAAATGTTATAGAGCAATTGCATGTTTAACTAGTATGCTTAAGAAATCCAAAAACAAAGTTAAAGCATTGAAGTTAGAAATTGATCAATTGAAAGCTTCTAGGGATGATAACATTGATGATTTACATGTTGAATTACTAGAAGATGAAATTAAATCTTTGAAACAGGAGATTGTAAGCTTGAAATCCTCTAAGGTTGAGGAAATCAGTGATTTGCATGATAATGTGTTAGTGGAGGAAAACCAATCATTGAAGAGTGAAGTTGAGAACCTCAAGAATATTCTTGGGAAATTCTCAAATAGCTCCAAGACCCTAGATATGATTCTAAATGCCCAAAGAGCAGTTTACAATAGGGCCAGTATTGGTTACCGCCCTAAGGAACCCTCATTTGTATCTCTCATGTCTAGGACTGACATGAGACAATCTAGGACACCCAAAATCCAAAAGAAAGTTGTCAAGGCATGGGTGCCTAAGTCATGTTTAGTTGATACTGTAGGTCCCAAGGTTTGGGTACCTAAGACTTCTATTTTTCGAATTGTGTAGGTTATGATTGAGGGGGAGCATCTATCAACTTGGTTTGTTGATAGTGGATGCTCCAAACACATGACCGGGGATAGATCATTGTTTACCACATTTCACAAGAAGAGTAGAGGTAATGTATCATTTGGTAACAATGGTAACCTTAAGGTCATAGGAATAGGAGACATTCAAATATCCGAATGTCTTAGAATCTCAAATGTCCTTCTAGTCAAGGGGATGAAGTTTAATCTCCTAAGTGTCAGCCAATTGTGTGACATGAGTTACACAATTGACTTCCAACCAAGTCAATGTCTAGTTAGACAAAATGACACCTTGGACACGGTACTAGTAGGAGCAAGAGTAGACAATATTTATCAAGTTTCATTTAAAAGTGCTACTAATGCTTTTGCTAAGTGTTTCATGTCAAAAGAAGAAGAGTCCACACTTTGGCACCGGAGGCTAGCACATGTGAACATGAAGAACATCCGGAAGTTGGCCAACAAGGGACTAGTTCGAGGCTTACCGAGCATCAAGTATGGAAAAGATAAATTATGTGATGCGTGTCAAATGGGTAAGCAAACAAAATCTGCACATAAAGGTAAAAGCGCTGTAAGTACTTCCAATGCATTAGACTTACTTCACATGGATCTATTTGATTGTAGTACTATCATATCATTGAATGGAAGTAGATATTGTTTTGTTATCATTGATGATTTCACTAGATATACATGGACTTACTTTTTAAAACATAAGGACCAAACCTTAGATATTTTTATTTCTTTTTGTAGAAGAGTTGAGAATGAAAAATCATTAACAATTAAGACAATAAGAAGTGATCATGGAGGTGAATTTCAAAACCAAAGATTTTTAGAATTTTGTCAAGATAGAGGGTATAGACATGAGTTCTCTACTCCTAGAACACCACAACAAAATGGTGTTGTAGAGAGGAAGAACCGTGTTCTTCAAGAGGCTGCACGAAGCATGCTTAATGAGTACTCACTCCCGAGTTACTTATGGGCTGAAGCTGTAAATACAGCTTGCTATGTGCAAAATCGAGTTCTCATCCATAGGTTTTTAGGAAAGACTCCCCATGAACTTTGGTTTGGGAAACCACCTACGGTTAAACATCTTAGGGTGTTTGGTTGTAAGGTGTTCATCCTAAACACCAAGGATCACCTTGGAAAGTTCACGGCAAAGGCTGATGAAGGGATACTAGTCGGGTACTCCCTCATTAGTAAAGCCTATCGAGTCTACTACAAGAAAACTAGATTAGTTGAAGAGTCTTCTGATGTGGTTTTTGAAGAAATCTCGAAATCAATTGACCAATCAGAAAATGCAGAAGGAGTTCAACTCGAACTAAGGAGACTTAGTTTGAATGAAATTCCAAGTGTTGTTGATGGTGATGAGTCCGATGACGATGAGCCTAGACAACCCCTTGATCAGCCGGATCCTGAGGCTGAACTTGTGTCTAGTGAACCCATTCAAGAAGCACCACCAACACCAAGGCAAACTAGATTAGCCTCTAGTCATCCCCAAGACCAAATCGTTGGAGACATCCATCAAGGGGTTAGGACTAGATCATTCTTCCGGAATGAGGCTAATGAAGTTGCTCTAATTTCCGAAATTGAACCTAGAAAAATTGATGAAGCATTAAATGATCCCGATTGGATTATCGCGATGCAAGATGAACTAGGTCAATTTGAGAGGAGTCAGGTTTGGGACTTAGTCCCTAGACCTAAGAAGACCACCATTATTGGAACCAAATGGGTCTTCAAAAACAAATTAAATCACAAGGGAGAAATCATTAGAAACAAGGCACGCTTGGTAGCCAAGGGCTACAGTCAAGTTGAAGGCCTTGATTATGATGAGACTTATGCTCCCGTGGCACGATTAGAGTCCATCCGATTGATGCTTGCATTTGCAGCACACCGTGGCTTCAAATTATTTCAAATGGATGTCAAATCGGCCTTCCTAAATGGTTTGATTAGGGAGGAGGTCTATGTCGAACAACCTCCGGGGTTTGAGAGTACCGAATATCCAAACCACGTGTACAAGCTCAAAAAGGCACTCTATGGCCTTAAACAAGCACCCCGGGCTTGGTATGAGCGGTTGTCGACATTCTTAATTGAAAAGGGTTTCGTAAGAGGTCAAATAGACCCTACACTGTTTCTACGAAGAGATAGTGAAAATATATTTGTAGCCCAAGTATATGTCGATGACATAATCTGTGGCTCGAACAACAAGGGCTATTTAAATGAGTTCATTCGACACATGGAGAGTGAGTTCGAAATGAGTCTAGTGGGAGAGTTGACTTTCTTCCTTGGACTTGAAATCAAGCAAACTCGCGATGGTATCCATGTGCATCAAACAAAGTATACACATGAAATGCTTCGAAAATTCAATATGAGTGATTCGAAAGAGGTAACCACTCCCATGGACACAAACACAAGATTAGATAATGATGAGAGTGGTAAACCCGTTGATCTAACTCAATATCGAAGCATGATAGGTAGTTTGCTATACCTCACAGCCAGTCGACCAGATATACTATTTGCTGTAGGTATGTGCGCTAGGTATCAAGTCTGTGCCAAGGAATCTCACCTAATTGCTGTTAAGCGAATTTTGAGATATCTCAAGGGTACAATTGGTGTAGGTCTTTGGTATCCCCGTACCGAATCTTTTGATTTGATGGGCTATACGGATTCCGACTACGCTGGATGTAAGTTGGACCGGAAAAGCACTAGTGGGGGCTGCCAATTCTTAGGATCGTCCTTAGTAAGTTGGTCGAGTCGGAAGCAACATTGTGTTGCTCTTTCCACTACCGAGGCAGAATATATCGCCATGGGAGAGAGTATATCACAATTGTTGTGGATGATCCACACCTTAGAGGACTATGGATTGAGTTACAAGGGTGTGCAAGTGTTATGTGATAACATTAGCACAATTAACTTAACCAAGAATCCGGTCCATCATTCTAGGACAAAACATATTGAAGTAAGACACCACTTCATTAGGGATCATGTAGCTAGGGGGAACATCATACTCTCTCATGTAGAGTCAAAGTCAAACCTAGCTGACATTTTCACTAAACCACTTCCCGAGAATGAATTTAGTTTCCTAAGACGAGAATTGGGAATGTGTCGCGCTTCATGATGTTCAAATTGCGGTCAAAACCCTTCATGATGATTTCGAAATTTTTGGGAACAATTGGGTAACTTTGGGAACATCTCACACAAACTATAAGGTTTAACAAAACGTTTTTGTTTGCTAGATATGGGGTGAGATGTTAGGTTTAACTCAATTTCTCAAAATGTCATTGCATCCCTTGAGGAATTAAGTTAACGAGATAATAATCACGGTGGTGACCAAGTATGGGGAAAACCATTGCATAACATATGTGTATATGGCTCCATGATCATACTTGGACATTCCAATCAAGGCAACTTGATTGGAAACTTGAATTTGGAATGAAAACTTGAATTTGCTTGATTGATTGTTGAATGAGTTTGACTCCATTTGGATGGGTCAAAGTGTTTGTTGAACCTATAAGGACTTTTGATTCTTGTTCAGGGATCAATTTTAGTCATAAAATCATGTACAAGTTCGACAAAGTCCATCAAATCTCGTTTGGAAAATTCAGAAGTTCTGAAACTGAACATTTCAGTTCGTATCAGGAACCCTGATCGGTCACCGGACCGATCAGGCATAGGGCTGATCGGTCCCTAGACCGATCTGACCCCTTCCTGTGGTGCTCGGTCCACAGACCGATCTGCGAGGCAAGCCGTGATCTCCCGGAATCTGACTAAGTGTACTGAGCTAGCCTGGATCGGTCTCCGGACCGATCTGGCACCCTGTGGGGATCGGTCCACAGACCGATCAGGGAGCTCAGAGGTTTCTCTCCGGACCCTACTGATCGAATCCTGATCGGTCACCCGACCGATCAGGAGCGCGTCTGATCGGTCATCCGACCGATCAGGACCATGCCAGTCCGATCAGGCTGTATCCTGATCGGTCTGGACGAAATCAGATCGAACGGTGATCCGTTCAAACGCATTAAATTTTGGTTGGTGGACCGATCCACCAACCGATTAACTCTCTCCAAAATCTCGTTTTCTCAAACCCTAGCGCCGAAACACCCTCTTCTGCGCAACCTTGTGCGAGCGAGAGAGTTCTTGCGTCTCCCTTCTTCACGCGCGTGCGAGTTCTTGCGAAGGCTTCTACGGGCGTCTTCTCCTAACTGCAAGTTCTTGTGTGCTCGAAGTCTCCTTTTCCACCGCAAGTTTCTTTCTCAGTCTTGCAATCTCTTCAAACGAACTTCGATGGCGCCTAAGTAAGTATTGATTTCAGTTTTCTTTTCACAATAGTTCTTGGAATATATGTTTGGGAAGCTAACCAAGTTTTGTTCTTATTCTTGCTATTGTGTCGTGACTTACTTGTTGTTGCCGTGGACTTCCATTCCAACCAAATGATCAATTTTTCACCTCTTCACTATCCTATTTTGATCTTGATCAAATCTATCTTTTGATTGGGTCTCATCCTATATATGATCAATTCTTGTTTTGTTGTGATTCAACCTATTTGTATGATCAATCTTACCAAATACATTAAATCTTATATCATGATCCATACGGCTCTTTAGAAAATCTGCTAAGGGAAAGGAGGTAGCGGAGGGTAGTTCAAGGGGGAAAACTCCCTCGTCGTCTGCACCTTCCAGAAGGCCCCAGCCTTCTTCTAGCTCTCGATTCCCCAATGCGGCCTGTGAACAGGCCTTTCAAGCAAGGACCTTCAAATTATTACCTTGCAGATCCATTGATGTTCCCTTCCTGACGGAGTTCTGTCCCTCTGTCATGGAAATTATCACTTACTACAATCTGAGTTTTCTTCTCTTCCTGGAACGGACCATAAACTATGACCTTGTATCTGAATTCTACAACAACCTCCAACAAGGTCCTCAAGGGGGATTCGAGTTCACTACTCGTGTCGGGAAGATGAACCTCGATTTCTCATACGAGATTCTAGCTGAGTACTTGTGTGGTCGACGATCACCTAACCTCTATTCGATTTATCCGGAGCTCCCTGATCCTCTGTTGGCCCCGTTCACAGATATTACCCCCGATTCTATCTATCAGCACTTCTTTGTTCACCCTCGCCCTGCCGGGCTTGATGAGTTGGGTCCAGTGTTTCCTACCTTTGCAGCTCTCCGTCTTGCTCCAGCTGACTATGTTCTTTTCAAGATTATCACAAATTGCATCTTACCAATCACCTCAAAGCCGTTGGCCGAGATTCCGACCCTACCACTGTCTTATGCTCTACGGCATGCATTGCCGGATGGACTTCGATATTATGGAGAGCATCTTCCAGTCTATCCTATCCTACCGTGAGCCGAGTCGTCGCACGGTTTATATGCCGTTTGGTCACATCATCACTGATTGGCTTATGCAGTTGGTGTTGATGTCACCAAAGGCAGGACCGTGCCCATGGTTAAGCAAGACGTCGGTTGGGTCGGCGAGCTTTTGCGAAAGTCTGGTATGATCATTCGTGNGGGCTGTATGCCCTGTGACTTGATAGTTGTGACCTTGTGTCACATGTATTTTGCTACTTGTCTGGATGTCTTATGCTTTGTCTTGTCTGATTTTGCTTCACATGCTTATCTATTGTTGATGCCATGAGTTTTATCTACATGTTTGCTCAGTTGTCATGTTCATGCTTACAATGCCATGTCTACTTGATACTTATGAATATTATGGCATGTCTTGCGAGTTTATACTTCATACTCATATGATGCATGTGATTGCTATGTCTTGCTATATCTTTTTCACATGAGTTCGTATGGTTATTCCACAAACTATCACATCTTTGTTGATTTGGGATACCCCTAGGGTTGAGGGGGAGTTTGTTTAAAACTTAACAGCCCCTCTAGCTCCTTTTCGGTGTTCGACAAAGGGGGAGAGTGTGGATCATGTTAAGTTTAGGATGATCATGTTGTAGGGGGAGGATCTGGATTCTCCTATGATTTTAAAGTTGAAAAATATTGATTGAGATCCCTAAACTTAGATCGGGTTGTTAAACAACAAAAAGGGGGAGATTGTTGATGCAGTCTGGCCCTGATTGTTGTTTTGGTGTTGACACCGATTTAAGTTTAGGTGGATGATTGTTGATTATGATTAAGTCCTGATCGGGGATCAGGCATGGTATGGAAAATCCTAGTCTGGAGGGCTAGGTGATGGAAAATCCTAACCTGGAGGGTTAGGTGTTGAAAATCCTAGTCTGGGAGGCTAGGTGCTTGAAAAAATCCAAGCTTGGAGGGCTAGGTGTTGGAAAAGTCCTAATTCGGAAAGGTTGGGTGAAAAGTCCTAGCTTGGAGGGTTAGGTGAAAAGTCATAACTTGGAGGGTTAGGTGCAAATTCCCATCCTGGAGAATTAGGTGAAAAAGTCCTGGCTTGGAGGGTCAGGTGCCTAGCTTGGAGGGCTAGGTTGGATGAAGTTCTAACTCGGAAGGGTTGGGTGAAAAGTCCTAGCTTGGAGGGCTAGGTGAAAAGTCCTAGCTTGGAGGGCTAGGTGAAAAGTCCTAACTTGGAGGGTTAGGTGCAAATTCCCAACTTGGAGAGTTAGATGGTAAATCCTTAGCTTGGAGGGCTAAGGTGGCTGGAAACTTAGCTTGGAGGGCTGAGTTTGAGTCCCTGGATCGGTCTGGTGATCGATCAGGGATTCTGGCACGCTGCTCCTTCGTGGATCGGTCTGGTGACCGATCCAGCGATGACTGTTCGGTCGGGTGACCGATCAGGGAGCACACAGTGAGGTTGGGAACCTACTGTGCTGCTCCTGATCGATCTGATGACCGATCAGGGAGTATGCGTTTCACCCATTGACTGGCTCCTGATCGGTCTGGTGACCGATCAGGGAGTGAGCAGTGAGGTTGAGTTCCCTTGCTGAACTGCTCCTGATCGGTCTGATGATCGATCAGGTTTACTGTGCAGATCGTTCCGGAGAACGATCAAGCGTCGCAGGTTCCTCTCTATGATCGATCAGGACGGAGCCTGATCGGTCTGATCAGGTCCTGATCGGTCTGGTGACCGATCAGGTTCTGATCGGTCTGGTGACCGATCAGGAGGCTGCCTGATCGGTCCGGTGACCGATGAGAAGGCTTAGCCTGCGAAACTCAGAAATCGCCCAATATAAGGGTGGATCGGTCCGGTGAACGATTCACGACCTGGGATCGGTCTGGTGATCGGTCCAGGAGAATCTCAAAGAAATCGCGATTTCTGATTGAGCGTTGGGGATCGATCAGGACGGAGCCTGATCGGTCTGGAACCAGCCTGATCGGTCTGGTGACCGATCAGGAGGCTCTCTGATCGGTCCGGTGACCGATCACTTTAATTCAAATTGCATTGTCAGACGCTCTGAACGCGTCTGAACACAACCGATTCGCTCCCACTTTCCTCTGATATTTGATATGCTGGTTGATTTGCTGTTCTAATACTCTGATCACGCTACAGGTGACAGGGAAGGATTCAAACACTTAAGGAGAGGTCAATGGAGACTTTCCTTGGAGCAGGGTTGTCCATTTTCCCATCTCAGGTTGCAACGGCGAGCTGCAGACTGGAGCGGAGACTGGAGCTTGACTTAGGGGAGTTCAGTGAGTCCAGAGATAGCTCAGTAGAGGCTGGCATTGGCAGATGAGTAGTTGGGAGCTACAGAGATGTTGTCACCTGGTGCTATGTGAAGAATCAAAAAGGGCGGTGGATGGCTTCGTGGAAGCAAGTCTTGCGAACTATTGTTCTGGCCGTGCCTTGAGTTCTCCACAACTTGCCTGCTGTGTTCTTGCGATCTTCATCACTTTTGAGCAAGCAATTGAGAAGCAACCATCGTTTACTAGAGCGCTAGAAGGAGAAAACAAGAGTCTTGGAGTCCGACAGTGGGAAGACACGATGAAGGGTTCTTGCGTGAGATCGCCACTGGGTGGAGCTCAGGGAAGCTTGCTGTGTTTTTGTCCTTGCTAAGTATTTGAGTAAGATCCTTCTTGATGTTTCTTTGTGCTTAAACTATATCTTTGTTTGAAACACACTGTGGAGAGGTTTCTCCACCGAGAAGGAGGTTGCTGATTTATCCGGTGATAACCGGGGCTTGATCTGCCGACGATCAAGGGATCGCCCACCTTAAGGGCACGCCAAGGAATAGGGGCAAGTTATCCCTGAACCTTGTAAACCCTCCTTGTTAGCGATCTTGCTAGTTGTGTTTGTTTTGTTTCCGTTACGTTTTCTGCATAATCTGTTTTCTACTCTTTCCGCTGTGCTACTGATATTTAAGTTGCAGAAATCGCTGTAAGTGTTCAAGTTGCAAGTGGTTGGCTATATTCACCCCCCCCCCTCTCTAGCCATCCGATCCCAACAACCTCCATATCTTTTCATTCATCAAGAGTTAATTATCCAATATCATTCAATATTAGTCTATGAATCTTCAAATCATATAATGTCAATCCATAAAACCTCACAAGATACCATGATACTTTCCTATGATCTTAATCTTGCAATTTTTGATCATCTAATAGGCCTTTTCTACCTAAACCTTCGGATCAGTCGAGTACCCCCAAGGCAGTCGACTGGCAAAACAAACAGAAGGTTTCTGGACTAAGACCAGTCGACTGCCCCTGGGGCAGTCGACTGATACCTGAATTTCAGGTTTTCAGTCCAATTTCAGTAATGCCTAGTTAATTAAACAAATATCCAAAAAATCTAAAATTTCGTGGAGAGATTTGTGGAACCTATGCCTACTTGGGAAAAAAATATGTTTCCAAACAAATATACTCCAAATCCCAAGATTGGCATAAAATTCTAATTTCTCTAAATTGTATCATTTTAGCATATCCCAAAAGTTCTAATTTTGACTTCTTCTTGATGCATCTTCCCATATTCAATCACATTACATTCCTGGCACCAAGTTATATGGCATTTACACTTTAAAACTAATTTCTCTCAATTATAATCCCATTTTTCATCTTTTCTCCATAATTTTCCTCTTAATGTGCCAATTCTCTAGGATTAAGACTTACCTAAGTCTTCCAACTCTTTTGGCACATTTTATCTAATTTCCTAGACTTCCTAAAGACCCCATCTCTTGAGATCCATTTACCATGGATCCCAAAGGCTCCTAGAGCTCCCCCTTGAGTTCTTAGCCCTAGCCACCTCCCTAGGTGAGTCAACACACACTAGACCACACCGGTGTGCTCCTGGTGACTCTTGACCTACAAAATGAACCCTCTTAACCCTAGACACCTTGTCTTTGGTTAAGTCATTATTTTTACCTTTGAATGGCACCCCCTTGCCATCCTTGGACTTTCCCTCCTTGCCATAATTGTATGCTTCCCCAGCATACTTCTTTTTGTTGGCCTTGGAGGTCTTAGACTGGTATCCCAAACCCGATCTATCATAGTTGGGTTTCAAACTACCCAACACCATGTCTAAGCTCTTTGATCTAACTTTGAATCTTTCTAGGGTCTTTTCCAATGTATCAAGCCTTGCCCTCAAGGCTTGATTTTCCCTTTCTAAGTTTATAACCTTAGTGTCCATGTGTCCACTTTGGGCATTCCTAGACCTACCCTCCTTTCTAGGCACATTTCTTCCCTTCTTCGGATTAGTGTCATGATCCTTAGATACAAAGGTCCTAGGTTTATCATGGTGCATGCTTTTCCTAGGGTTTTGATCTACCTTGTTAACCTTAGTCCTATCATTATACCTGAAACCAAAATTATGCATCATTAAGCATTTTTCATTAAATCTAGCATGCATGGAGGGATAATTAGAACTATTTTCAATATGCATGGAGGAACTCAAATTAGAATTACATTTTAACTTAGGGTTAGGAATTACCTCCCTTACCCTTGTAGTTCCTCCTTGATGTGAGCTTCTTCTCTTCCTCCTTTCTTCTTTCTCCCATCTTATTAAGTGTCCCAATTTCTTTAACTCTCCTTTTCTTGGACACTTGGTGTGGTAGTGCCCTAGTTCTCCACAAGTGAAGCATCTAATTCTCTTCTTCCTCTCTTGGGCTTCTCCATTCCTACAACCCATGTTAGATTTAAAAGAACTTGTTGTGGGTTTAGAGAGTACCTCCTTTTCCTTACCATTTGGACACTTATTCTTGTAGTGTCCCTTTTCGTTGCACCCAAAGCATGTAATATGGTCCTTTTTCTTCGCTTTGGTGGAGGTGGAGGCTAGGTTGACTTCTTCTTCAACCTTGGATGAAGTGGATGCTTCCTCTTGTTCCGGCATGGTTGAGGGTCTTTCCTCCCCCTCAATTCTTGAGGTTGACACCTCTTCTTCTTCTCTCGATAAGGTGGAGGATCTCTCACTTTCTTCTTCCACTTCTTGAGCTATTGAGCTCACTTCCTCGGGCTCTTCCACTAATTGACCTTGTGTAGGGTTTTTATGGATTTCTTCTATTTTCTTCCATAGATCATGTGCATTTGAATAATCCCCTACACCACTCAAAATATTATTAGACAAAATATTTATCAAAATATTGATTACCTTTTCATTTGCCCTAGCTTGTTCTTGTTGCTCTTGATTCCAATATCTAGGCCTAAACTTCTTCCCGTGCTTATCCTTTGGAATCTCGAATGGCTCTTCTATGATCATCCTACACTCCCAATCCATGCCAAGCCACGTCTCCATCCTTGTCTTCCAATACCCGAAACTTCATGGTCGTAGGCCGGTGGAGTGTAGACCTAATCCCCCAACTTATCTTCCATCATCTTTCACCTCTAGCTTTTGCTCCTTTGATGATTAGTCCAATAAGAGCGGTCCTTCGCTCTGATACCAATTGTTAGATCGTTCCGGTTCGCTAGAGGGGGGGTGAATAGCGATCTTCAAATCTTTGTTCCTACAAGGTTAGTTGCGCAAGTGGAAATACAATAAAAATAAACTAACCAATAAAGAACAATGCTAACAAACCGATTTTACTTGGTATCCACCCCGGACGAGTAATTAATCCAAGAATTCGTCAGTGGATAACACCCTGGATAACCTCCGTCTAGCTCTTGTCGCTCCTTGTGGGTGGAGAAACCTCGCCACAATCCCAAGCAAACCTCTGAGCACAAAGACTACTATTTGGCCTTTAACCAAAACCAAATTCGTCAAGGGTTTCAGTCACCACGAAGTCCTATTTAAATAGAACTAAGTCTGAAACCCTCGCCACCAGTCGACTGCTCCCAGGGCAGTTGACTGGTGCCAATGAAAATCGACCGTTGCAAACCCCAACATTCGAATTTTCAGCCAATTCACCAACCGCTACCAGTCGACTGCTCCCAGGGCAGTCGACTGGTCTGAGGCTGATACCCTTCTGTGAGTTTTATCAGTCGACTGCCCCAATGGTAGTCGACTGCCCCACTCACACACCTAGGGTTTCCCTTCCCAAGTACACCTCTCTCAGCACTCGACCCCTAGGATTTCCCGAGTACAATCACACAACACTCGTACCCTCATGACTCGACTGACTCCTCATCAGCAGCCTCGACTATTGCCTTCACACCCTCTTTATCTTCGACCCTCGTCCCTCGGATACGCACGCAAGCCTCCAGCTTGCCTCTATGCCACCCTTCATGTACGCTTCGAAGTTTGCGCCCCTCAGCTCATCGTCCCTGCTCTCCAAGGTCCCTCGGGTGCACACAAGCCTCCAACTTGTCTCCATGCCACCCTTCACCGTACCGAGGCCGTCTGGTCAAGTCAATATGTGTAAACATGTATAACCTGCACACTCAACATACACATATTAGAACACAAGGGATACCTAACTTAAACCCTTTGCCCAAACATCAAAACACTTGGTCACTCCGGACCACAGATTGCCTCAACAGTTAATTTATAAATTCCTATCATATAGGTATACCTTTGGCGCGTGCCCTTCATTTATCCCCTTTGTCCGAGGTATGCAGGATCTTTTTCACGTTCAAGTGTCCGTGCCTCTATACGTATCCACACAAACACGATCTCTCAAGCTTCGGAGAAGAATCACCTTTGTGATGCTAGCCACAAGAGAAGAATCACAAAACAAGAAGGAGAGGGAGAAGAGGGATTTTGGCCAAGAGAAGGAAGGAAAGGAAGAATGACAAGTTCATCATCCAAATGACAAGAAAAATTCTTTTATACTCATCCCATGAATATGAAGAGTTTTTCTTCCTTTAGCTTCCCTCCATTAATGCTAATAAAAACCCACTTAGAGCACATTTTCTCATGTGGCTCTTCAACTTCTCTTCATCCAATGAAGAGAAACATTTTATCTATCTCTATTATTAATTTATTAAACATTTTAATGAATTAATATCTCATTCGAATATGGTTGAGTCTAATCTAAATGAGTCAAACTCAAATTAAATATCAATCCCATAATCCAATTGATTCACTTGAGTTTAACTCAATTAATCCAATTCGGATCAAATCTTAGTCAAACTAAGATCAATTAATCTCCGAAGCATCGTGCCCTTAGTGTGTGACCCAATAGGTTCTTGTAATGTTGACAATGTGTCTAAACCACTTTAGACACATAAGCAATGAGTGGCATCTAGCAATGTATCATTGCTATCCAAGTGACGAGAAAGTCAAGATCCGACTTAACCTTCGTGACTAATGATAATATATGACCTTGCCCTTCCATCCTCGATATTTAGATTGACCAATGAGGCATATACCATGTCATCCTCGATCAATATTTGTGTTTCTTGATCCCCGAGTATATTTACTCAAACAAATGAGCTCAATATCTCATATTGACTCATTTGAGCATGACCATGTATTTTAGTAGTCCTACTCAATCAAGGGGCCTACAGATATCACTCCCATCATATGGGAGGGATAGATCCCATCTACACCACTCACATCCCTCCGCATAATTCATTACATACCAAGTGATCACCTTTATAGTCCACCCTGTTACGAGTGACGTTTGATGATACCAAAGTACATAACTCCTTATGTAGGGGAAAAAACTCCTTATGTAGGGAACCGTAGGTCTAAGGACTATTCATACTAATAGTCAAATGAGAAAGTTTATGACACTCATATGACAATTTATGAAACTTTCTCATGGCGGGTCAATTTAGTACACATTCTCTAATGTTTACCTATGTATTAACTTGATATCATATATCCATGATTTGTGAGCTCGATGTATACCCATGTATACCCAGTCATCAATTAACCTACATGTTAATCTCCATGCATTAATATTATCCTTGAATATTAATGTTTGACTAGGAATGGTTTAGTGTAGTGTTCTCTACATCATCTCACTATCGATTTAACTAATCGATATAATATAGATAAGAACCTACTACCCAAGGACATTATTATACTTAGTTATTTGACACAAATATAAAGTATAATAACAAAATATGTTTTTATTAATGATAGAATATGATACAAAAAGTCTCTAGTCAATCATCACATAATTGACTCTAGCGCTCCTACTAACACCTAGATCTGACCATGTAGCTAGTTCGCCAACTCTCCTTCCTGCATTTTTATATTATATAATTTATTTAACAATGAATCATGCTTACATACCTTCATTTCGGAGGTTCCCTCATGTAGCTCATTCAATTTTCGCCAAAGATCCTTTATACAGTTGAAGGGGTCGATGCGGTTGAGTTCCTCCTTTGTTATGCCACACTGGAGGATCTAGGTAGCCTTGGCATCTGTCTCAACCTTCTTTATTAGTGTTGTGTCCCAGTTCTCGCATCTCACAAGTTCTACGTGTCCATCGAAAGGTAGCTCAAGACCAATTTGGATGATAAGTCACATGTCTACTTAAGTCTTCAGGTGGACCACCATTCGGCTCTTCCAATAGCTGAAGTCCTCGCCGAAGAAAAGAGGTGGGCTGGCAGACCTATATCCTTCTTGAAGGGCCATAAAGGGGAAACTAATCTTGCAAGGACTCAAACAATAAAAGTAGTACCAATACTTGGTCTTGGATTAATAGTGCAGGAGAAGAATTAAGAAAGAAAAAAATGAGTGGTGTTGCATCAATTTCGAGAAAAAATAATAAAATAAAAAATAATAATGAGAAATTTTTTAGAAAGTGTAATAATACCAATTCTATTTTATGACAAAAAAAATCAAAAAAGGCATAACAACAAATAGATATTTTCTAGTGGAAAAAGAAATCAAAAATGCAAATTACTAGAATGGTGGTTTCACTAATTCAGAGTGACCCCGCTTTGATACTAATTGTAGGATCGAAAAGAACGATAGAGAGGGGAGATGAATAGTGCTCCTTAAAAATTTTTGATGTGGACTTTAGAAAACAACGAGTACACAACGAAAATATATAAGAATAAAAAGAATACGGCTAACACATTTTCTTTTTACTTAGTTCGGAGTCTGTGATGACTCCTACTCCAAGGCCCATAGTTCTTGACCGTTTACATTAGGTAATCCACTATCAATCTGGAATGAATACAAATATTATGAGTAAGAAAGTACAATACAAAAACTAAACTTATACTGACAATACAAGTTAAAAAGATAAAGCACGTTGTCACTAGAGTAGCTTTTCAACGTCGTCAAGAGATCTTTTCCATATCACGCAGGAGCTAAAGTAGTAGAATTCTTGATACCGAGTGCTAAGGTTGATCCCCCTTATAAAGGGTTATACGGGCGCCTGTATGACTATGTCGGGTGCCCCCATGTCGTCGACTTGGTCGTTGATCGTCAAAACTTCATCCGACCTTCCTGGGCACCTGGGAGGTAATGTGGATCGACGAACCCATGTGTGTCATGTCAACTAGCCACGACCTAGCAAGAAGGATCCCAAGCACTCAAGTCTAATTTGGGCGCTCGGAGCTCCGGGCGCCTGGGTTCAGCATAGGCACCTGAGCCCCAAATGTTCAGCCTCCTTCAACTTTCTTCTTTAGTTGCAAAACAGTGTTAGAAGAAAACCAATGCACAGATAATTATGAAATGTATGTGTTTTGACAGCTTGAGGTGTCTAGTCCTGACTTTTAGATTTTGACCAAATCCTAGGTCGGATCGACCCTTACTGTTCCCTCTTATGGGAACGCGACCTCACCTACTCCTCTCAAAAGAGATTACCTTTTGCCAACCCTTAGTTGGACTTTTGCTCAGCCTTTGATCATGACTCCTGAACTGGTGACGTCCGATCCTCGACCCGTCTCGACTCTTGTTCATCTTCCTCGATTTGCCAAGTCTTCTTCTCGATCCTCCAGATCAAGACTTCGGTGCCCAGCCCTCAACCAGGTCTTAGTACCCAACCCTCGATCGAGTTTTTATTGCTGAACCCTTGACCAGTACTTAGTGTCAACCCACGGTCAGGTCTTAGTTACCCAACCCTTGGGCAGGACATAGTGCCCAATCTTACAGATCAGACTTAGTGCCTAGGTCAACTAAGACTTTCCTGCACACTTAGAGTAAAGTATTAGATCGCAAACAATCTTAACTTTGAACCTTTACCAATATCAACACTAGGTTTGATTATTTGGTGCTCCAACACTAACAATGCCCATCAATTGATTGAGATTCAAAATTGGAATAATCTCAGCCATTGATCTAGAGTCAGTGACCGTTCAACATATAATCATTGGTCATCAATTGATTGGTGTATTCTTCCAATCGATTGGTGGCGACAAAAAGTGAAAATGACCCAATTTTAAATCATTTAAATGGGGGTTAGAGCATATGAAGATACTAATATTCCATTGCGATTCTTAAGCTTATCTTTAGTGTCAAGCTCTTAATTGCAAGATTTTCAATCAACTAAGAGAAGGAGAACTAAGCCAAAACTTGTAATCTCTTCTTTTCTTATCTCTTGTTGCTATTTTATTTATAGAACTTTGTAATCTTGTAAGACGGTCTCTCCACCTTCGGTTTTAGTCCAAGAAGGAGAAGGTTTAGTAGAAGTGAGGAGTGGACCCTTAGTTTAGTCACTTCAATGAGGTGAATACCAAGTAAAATCATTCGAGTTAACGTTGTGTGTCATGCTTGTTTCGCTTGGAAGTTTCAACATGGACTCGATCAACACCATCTAGGACTTGATCAATGTAGACATTCCAACTTACCAAGTGATCACCTACTTTCTAGCAAGTGAACGAATATGGAAAGCAAACAGACATAGCAAGAGAAGGGACATAGTGGTTATCACAACACCCATTAATGGGATGTATCCTTTGGTTTTCTCTCCCAAAAGCATGTCTCTTAAACTTCTCTCCCTATATAAGGTAAGGGGAGTGAAGCTCTAACTTTCACTCTAACTATCTTGCCGTACATATTACTCCATTCACTTCTTCACTTTATTTCTTTTGGGGCTCCATGATGACTTAGGCATCAGATGGACCTAACAGGGAAAACTATTTGTAAGCCCTATAATGTATGTTACTCTTTTCAAGAATCGACCATGACAAGAAGGCTCACCCAAAGTTGATTTGAAGAAGCTGACCAGATTGACCAAAATCAATAGAAATAACTTTCAGAGATTTGACTCACCCCTCATTCTTGGACCCAAACAATAAGCATTTAACTTTTTTCCTTCTATTTTTTTTTGATAGAAATTGAGTTAGGAAGCAAAATGATCTCATGTACGTAGGACTATAAATAAAATAAATATTTATGAGCAAATTTGATATTTGATTTGATAAGAATTTATTCATATTCATCCAATACATATAAAGTCAGTTAAATAAATAAATTTGAAAATTTTATTAAACTAAATAAATAAGCTTGACACATATTTATCAATAAATTTTTCATTAATATAATAAATAAATAAATAAATACTTTTTTATATGAATAAATAAGCTTATATTTTTAAACTTAATAACCAATTAAGAAAGCTTAAAATTGTACAACTTTAAAACAATCAAATAAGTTTGTAGTAAAACATTGATAATATCTAAATAAATCAAACTCAAATTTGAAAAAAAAGAAAAACTCAAACGACCATTTTAACTCCTTAATTTTTGACTTAACTTGACCTTGATTATTTATCAAATAAATTTGTACACTCCAAAATTTGACTCCACTTTGCTAGTTCATATTACTCAAGAGTCTAGACGCATGTATGTATTTGGCAATTTTACATTAAATACAACATGATCGTCTACTCCCATTTTGGCAACATCCAAGCACCACCCTGTCAATGGGCCGCTCCTCCAAGCACGCCGGCGGTGCAACCCGCTCCCACCGACACCCGCTGCCGCCCGCCGCCTGCTGCTCGCACAGGAAGAACTCCTTCAAATAGACAGGGTTGTAGAAGTAAGCGAAACCATGCACCCTCGCACAGGAACCCAATCGAAGGCAAGCCCCACCCCCGGCCTTCGTCGGCCAGGTCAGCTACCATCTCCCTCGGCATCTCCGCCACCACTTCCTCCGATGCCACCTCAAGCGTCTCCTCCTCCACCTCCCACACCCGCACGCTCTCTGCAGCCCACCCCCACTCCATCCCACTCCCGCCCACCGCAGCCAGAAGCAGCCGTCCGTTCGAGAACCCGATCGCCACGTGGCGAGCGGTGGGGTCGGGCACGCTCAGCAACCGCGTTGGACCCCACCGCCTCGTCTTCGTATCGAACCAGCTAGCGCCGAACGGCGGCTGCCTCTCCACGAGATAGAGTCGCCGCTCCGACGCCGCGGCCGAGATCGCCGGCGACCAGCTGAACGCCTCCGGCATCGCCTCGCACGGCTCCCACAACCAGCCTCCTCCGCCCCCGTACGCGTCGCACATCTCGACGGAGCCTGTGCTGCCCTCGAGCGCTGTTTCATGGCTGAGTAGTACCCCTACTCAGGGTACTCCAGGGGAGAAGTGTTGTGCTTAAACTGTTTTTGTTAAAATTCTTCCTTACTATAAAGGATGTCTTTCTTTAAAACTTAGGACTAGCGAATTACACCTGTTGATCAGTTATAGCGAAATCCTAGGTCATGTTTAGCAAATTGCAACTGTTGACCAGTTATAGCAAAGACATGAACTGATGCAGCATCTGAATAGTCTGTTTTTCAAACTAACCTTTAGCTGTGAAAGGCTATAATAAGTCGAACGGGGAACTGCGGGTGGATTACAAAAGGACCAGTCCTAACTTGGCAGCAAGGCAAGGAGGTCGTAAGTAAGCCCAAGGGCACACTGGTATGAGTAAGAAAACCCTTAAGAACCTCCTAAGACGTAAGTGGTCTTTACAAGGCAAAAGGTTAAACTGAAAAATCGGCCATAAAAGTAAAGTCTATGTCAAGACATTGGGAAGAACAAATACAGGAATGGTACACTAAGTCACATACTTCAAACCTAGAGTACCTTGACCTCGCCCAATCATCTAGTCAGCCTACAGAAAGAGAGCTAGCCCACAACTTAGCAGTTGTATACGACCGAGTGTGTTTGTCTTGTAGAGTTCATCTGAAGAACTTTAAACAAATACAAGAACAAATACAAGAAGTAAAGACTGAGAATCAGAAGCTTAGAAAGTCCCTTGAAAACCTCACCAAGGAAGTCATTGAAAACAGACCCTTAACGGAAAGACAGTTAAAAGAAGTTGTTTTCCAGGTAACTAAACAACCGAGGCTAATTGAGCAACAAGCCCTACAACTTTTTGAAGATCTAAGGAAAAAGATTGAGGAGGTAGAGCTACTTCTCCATAAAGTAGAAGCTTGGCTCACTTCATGAGCCATATTAACACCCAGGCAACTCATTCCTATAAGGAAGCGTTACAAGCCACAGAAGGCATTGAAGCACCAGCTCTTGGCTTCTGCCGACCCGCAGAACACAAAGGAACCACTAGTAGTGCCTCAGCTGCCATCAAACAAGCCAACACCCAAATACAGCTTCTAGTAACAATACTTGAAAAACTAGATAGCATAGAGGAAAGGTTGAAAAGGCTTGAAACAAGAACCATAGAAAAGGAAAACCCCCAACCCCTTCCTGAAGCCATAATTCAAAGCCTGACCGATAAAGTAAAAACTTTGACAATCCAAGAAAAACCAAAAGAAGCAAGAGGCAAGCTTAGAGTTTTTACTGATCCTTTTACAATATTGAAAGAAGAGCAGGCTAAGCTGAAGAAATAATGGCAGCAAGAACCAGAACACAAAACCCTCCAGTCACAACTATGATAAGGAGACCGGCGCAGGCACCAATCTTTGAAGACCAGATAAGGGATTATCGCCAAAACCAGAGACGAAGATATAATGCTCAAAGGACCCTAAGAAGGGTAACCAGTCAAGTCATGGGAAGAAACTATGCCACTTCTCTAGAACAGCAGCTTGATCCGCAAGTACAACTAAGACTTTCCATGCAGGAAAGAGCTTCGATAGTACCAGCAGAAGTATTATATCACTCCCGAAGAGATGATGCTCATCATCGAGTCTATATGCATAGATCAGAGGAAGCTCTTCTTGTAACTCGCAACCAGGTTGACAGGGCTTTCATTCAACCTGAGAGTTACCATCAGCTGCAAAGAAGTAACATGCGATTTATGCACATGGGAGTTATTCAAGTACGCATTCAAATCTTGCATAGGCAAGAAGAGGGCACAATGGCCCTTGTGGTATTCCGGGATAATAGATGGCAAGGAGACCAAGCCATCTTTGCAACCATGGAAATTGATCTAACTTCTGGAAGTCAGCTCGTATATGTTATACCTGATACTATGTTAACTATTTCAGATTTTTATAGAAATATACAGGTATCTATTCTCACCAGAGGTTATGAAGGATGGAGAAATGGGGAGGCAAATCTCCTCATAACCAGAGGACTTGTAGGCCGGCTTTCTAATACCCCTAATGTGGGTTTTGCCTACGAAGTTCAGAATGTTGTAGACTATTTGGCCAGTCATGGGGTCAGAGCACTCCCTGGCAGAAGATATAACACAAGAGAAATTGCTGGCCAAAGCTGGATGATCCGACAATCCAACATTAATATACCTGTGCAACCCACTGAGGTAAACACAAGAAACCTGCTAGATGGAACTGTTTCAATTCAATTTCAGGATTATCAAGTAGCAGATGCACCAATTGCCCCAAGATACAGCTACCGAGATGAAGAAATTCAGTCTGACAAGGAAGAAGTCAGGAACCAAACCATTGCAGTACTTATAGAGGAACCTATAAACAAATCTGCAACCTTATTGGTCCGAAGAATATCATCACTAGCAGTTCTGCCAAAACGCAAGACTGAAGGCGCAGCTGGATATGACATCTCAATTGATAAACCTCAAGCATCCCCTCTCGACAACGATCCCTGCTTACAACTGGGATTTGTATTCAAATCCCCACAGGAACTTATGCTAGGATCGCTCCTCGATCAAGTGCAGCCCTAAAAGGTATACTCATCATGGGAGGAGTAATTGATGCTGACTACCGAGGAGAAGTCAAGATATTAGCTTATAATACTACGGATGAGGACATGTTCCTAGAACCACAAGAAAGCATTGCTCAAATAATACTGGAATATATTATGACACCTCCTGTACGGGAAGTCGAGACACTACAAAATTCACAGCGAGGAACCAAAGGCTTTGGCTCAACAGCTGTATGTACCAGGTATAAACCTAGTCCTACATGTAACGGTTGTTATTATTGCTGTAGTGATGAAGAATGCAATATGGAATATGATGACCAACCACGACGGCTTTATACGCCACCTGCACCAAGGATGCATCCAAAGGGCAAGGCCCCTTTAATTACAGAAGATCCTTATATTCCAAAACAACAAACTATGGAAGATTTGCAGATGCAGGCTTATGCTCATATTTCCAAGCAAACAAGTATACACCAATACCAACTACAGACCACAGGACTCTCAACACAAACACCGGACGATTTCATAACACTCAAAACATCTCCTACTGATGACGAGATATGTGCTTTACAAGCAGAAGCTCGAGCATTTATGGTCCGTCAACATAAATTCTATGAGGAAGAGGCGTATCTGGAGCTCCTTGATGAACCTCCATCACTCCAACAAAGTCTACCAATTACACGCCGAAAACTGAGGGATTCCAGAGAGTACAGGCGACAATTACAAAAAGAATTGGACGCCTTACCAGACTCATTATCATCATCATCCACTAATTTTCTATGTGCTTTCACAGATGATGCTACTGAAGAAGATGATTATTTATCCTACCTCCAATATCTGGCTATCTAGGATAACGATTCCACAACTTCCGACGAATTCGTTAATCCTTTCGCGGATGGTGGTGGGGAAGCAGGCACTCACATCCTTGCGGCTACTATTGAAGATTGGATATCAGATTATCCCCAGCTGCGACAAATACAGGAGCATATTTTCTCTCAGGAGGCCACATCCCATTATCAACCCCCAGCTGACACGACCATGAACCCAGTAGGGTATCCCCCCATGAAGCAACAGGTAAAAGAAGAGCCTGTTAGCCTATCTGCACCAGCAAGAGAGCCGGCAGGAACCTTTAAAAGAAAGCAAGTATCAGAATGGTGGAACCTGCCAACTGCCCACCAAAATACAGGTGCTCTTCTTACCTTACCTACACAACTTAACAGAATTGAAGATGTATTTTTAAGGTGGGAAGCAATTACAAAGAATGTGGTGGCACAACAAAACTTTACGGATGTTCAAGATAAGGCAGATTTTATAGAAAATCTGCTGGGAGAGGCAGAAAGGCTCACCTGGATACAATGGCGTATGACTTACCTAAATGAATACCAGGAGCTAATTAATGGTAGTGATGGCAGAAATGGGACTCAAAACATTATCTCCCAAATTAGAAGAGTTTTTCTCCTAGAGGACCCCTTTCAAGGATCAACAGATATGCAAGACCGAGCCTACAGGGATTTGGAACGGCTATCATGTTCACAGGTAAAGGATTTAATTCCTTTTATGAATGAATATATGACCCTTGCTGCAAAAATAGGACGTTTATTTACGGGTCCGGAGCTCTCTGAAAAATTCTGGCTAAAGCTACCAGGAGACTTGGGAAAAAGAATCAAAACAGCATTTGATGATAAATACCAAGGAAATACAATGGGTGTACACCCTAGGGTGGTTTTCACGTATAAATATCTAGAGGAAGAATGTAAGAAGGCCGCCTTCAGCCGCTCACTGAAAGATCTGTCATTTTGCAACCAGATTCCTATTCCTGGTTATTATCAGAATTCCAAGAAGAAATATGGGGTCAGAAGATCCACAACTTACAAAGGTAAGCCACATCAATCGCATGCAAGAATTGAAAAGAAAAAGCACTTGTTGCGGAATAAGAAATGCAAATGTTTCTTATGCGGAGAAGAAGGGCACTTTGCTCGTGATTGTCCCAAAGAATACAAAAATATTCGACGAGTAGCACTCTTCGAAGGATTAGAACTTCCTGATGATTACGAAATTTTATCAGTACAAGAAGGTGATGATCAATCTGATGCTATCTACAGCATCTCGGAAGGGGAAGAACACCAGGTGCACTCAATCCTTAAAATAGAATTCCTTTTTGTATTTATAGAAAGGACCAACTCATACATGATAGGAAAACAAGGAGGATGGCAGCCAATGGTGCGTATTTCAAAAATCCAACATGACTGCAGTCATATTTGGGAAATCAATGGAGAAATATCCCCTCCTTATTGCCTATGCAGTTGTTGCAAAAGGGAAACAATGAAAAGGCACCGAATGCATTGCAGCGTATGTAAAATCACTTCCTGTGGTTTATGTTCAAATAATTATTTTGATATGACAATCCCAGTAGAAAGATCAATTCCTGCACCTTTTATACCAAATAATCTGATTCAAGAACAACAGAACTATATTATTTGGGCACAATCAGAAATTAGCAGGTTACAGCAGGAGATCGCAAGAATTACATCTATGGCTGAAGCAGAAAAGGAGCAAATGACAAGATTAGCATCTGCTGAAAGACTGGAGATGGACACAGAAAACGAGGAGTTACGACTCCAAATAGATGCCTTGACATTGGAAAATGGTGATCTCCGCAGAATAATCCAGAAGGAAGGACTTGAGGTTATTCCTGAAGAATCTGAAATTAATGAAGAAGAACCAATCGAAGAAAGTCTACATGTTCTCCTTAACTCTGGCCGAGAAAAGGTTTTCTCTGTAGAAGAAGCTAAGCAGCCCAAAAACAAGACTAATGGCTTGTTTAACCTAACGGTGGAACTGGATATTCCTGGAGTAGACAAATTCAAGGTACATGCAATACTAGATACTGGCGCAACTACTTGTTGTATTGACCAGGTAACCATACCTCCCTCTGCTATTGAAGATAATACCTTCATTGTCAATTTTAGTGGTATAAATTCCAAGACCACAGCCAATAAGAAGCTGAAATATGGTAATATGCGTATAGGGGAACATTGTTTCCGCATTCCATATACTTATGCATTTCCATTAACCCTAGGGAATATTACCATGATTTTAGGCTGTAATTTTATCAGAGCCATGTACGGAGGCGTTCGAATTGAAGGAGATGAAGTCACTTTTTACAAAAATGTGACTACCATCAAAACCCAGCAAACCATTCCTGTAGCAGCAACAATTGAGGAATTAGAACTTGAGGAAGAAGAATATTATCAAATTCAGGAACAAGTCTGCACATGGACTCCCAGTCAAGGTTTGCAATCTTTTATGAAAGAACTTATTGACACAGGTTATATTGGGGAAAACCCAATGAAGTATTGGGCAGCAAACAAGATATCCTGCACACTGGACTTAAAAAATCCAGATTTAATTATTGAAGACAAACCACTGAAGCATGTGACTCCCAAGATGCAGGAATCATTCCAAAAACACGTCAATGCTCTTCTCAAACTTCAGGTAATCAGACCAAGTAAGAGTAAACATAGAACTACAGCAATAATTGTTTATTCAGGAACTACTGTGGATCCAAAGACTGGTCTGGAGACAAAAGGGAAGGAGCGTATTGGTATTGGTGTATACTTGTTTGCTTGGAAATATGAGCATAAGCCTGCATCTGCAAATCTTCCATAGTTTGTTGTTTTGGAATATAAGGATCTTCTGTAATTAAAGGGGCCTTGCCCTTTAGATGCATCCTTGGTGCAGGTGGCGTATAAAGCCGTCGTGGTTGGTCATCATATTCCATATTGCATTCTTCATCACTATAGCAATAATAACAACCGTTACATGTAGGACTAGGTTTATACCTGGTACATACAGCTGTTGAGCCAAAGCCTTTGGTTCCTCGCTGTGAATTTTGTAGTGTCTCGACTTCCCGTACAGGAGGTGTCATAATATGTTCCAGTATTATTTGAGCAATGCTTTCTTGTGGTTCTAGGAACATGTCCTCATCCGTAGTATTATAAGCTAATATCTTGACTTCTCCTTGGTAGTCAGCATCAATTACTCCTCCCATGATGAGTATACCTTTTAGGGCTGCACTTGATCGAGGAGCGATCCTAGCATAAGTTCCTGTGGGGATTTGAATACAAATCCCAGTTGTAAGCAGGGATCGTTGTCGAGAGGGGATGTCTTGAGGTTTATCAATTGAGATGTCATATCCAGCTGCGCCTTCAGTCTTGCGTTTTGGCAGAACTGCTAGTGATGATATTCTTCGGACCAATAAGGTTGCAGATTTGTTTATAGGTTCCTCTATAAGTACTGCAATGGTTTGGTTCCTGACTTCTTCCTCGTCAGACTGAATTTCTTCATCTCAGTAGCTGTATCTTGGGGCAATTGGTGCATCTGCTACTTGATAATCCTGAAATTGAATTGAAACAGTTCCATCTAGCAGGTTTCTTGTGTTTACCTCAGTGGGTTGCACAGGTATATTAATGTTGGATTGTCGGATCATCCAGCTTTGGCCAGCAATTTCTCTTGTGTTATATCTTCTGCCAGGGAGTGCTCTGACCCCATGACTGGCCAAATAGTCTACAACATTCTGAACTTCGTAGGCAAAACCCACATTAGGGGTATTAGAAAGCCGGCCTACAAGTCCTCTGGTTATGAGGAGATTTGCCTCCCCATTTCTCCATCCTTCATAACCTCTAGTGAGAATAGATACCTGTATATTTCTATAAAAATCTGAAATAGTTAACATAGTATCAGGTATAACATATACGAGCTGACTTCCAGAAGTTAGATCAATTTCCATGGTTGCAAAGATGGCTTGGTCTCCTTGCCATCTATTATCCCGGAATACCACAAGGGCCATTGTGCCCTCTTCTTGCCTATGCAAGATTTGAATGCGTACATGAATAACTCTCATGTGAATAAATCGCATGTTACTTCTTTGCAGCTGATGGTAACTCTCAGGTTGAATGAAAGCCCTGTCAACCTGGTTGCGAGTTACAAGAAGAGCTTCCTCTGATCTATGCATATAGACTCGATGATGAGCATCATCTCTTCGGGAGTGATATAATACTTCTGCTGGTACTATCGAAGCTCTTTCCTGCATGGAAAGTCTTAGTTGTACTTGCGGATCAAGCTGCTGTTCTAGAGAAGTGGCATAGTTTCTTCCCATGACTTGACTGGTTACCCTTCTTAGGGTCCTTTGAGCATTATATCTTCGTCTCTGGTTTTGGCGATAATCCCTTATCTGGTCTTCAAAGATTGGTGCCTGCTCCGGTCTCCTTATCATAGTTGTGACTGGAGGGTTTTGTGTTCTGGTTCTTGCTGCCATTATTTCTTCAGCTTAGCCTGCTCTTCTTTCAATATTGTAAAAGGATCAGTAAAAACTCTAAGCTTGCCTCTTGCTTCTTTTGGTTTTTCTTGGATTGTCAAAGTTTTTACTTTATCGGTCAGGCTTTGAATTATGGCTTCAGGAAGGGGTTGGGGGTTTTCCTTTTCTATGGTTCTTGTTTCAAGCCTTTTCAACCTTTCCTCTATGCTATCTAGTTTTTCAAGTATTGTTACTAGAAGCTGTATTTGGGTGTTGGCTTGTTTGATGGCAGCTGAGGCACTACTAGTGGTTCCTTTGTGTTCTGCGGGTCGGCAGAAGCCAAGAGCTGGTGCTTCAATGCCTTCTGTGGCTTGTAACGCTTCCTTATAGGAATGAGTTGCCTGGGTGTTAATATGGCTCATGAAGTGAGCCAAGCTTCTACTTTATGGAGAAGTAGCTCTACCTCCTCAATCTTTTTCCTTAGATCTTCAAAAAGTTGTAGGGCTTGTTGCTCAATTAGCCTCGGTTGTTTAGTTACCTGGAAAACAACTTCTTTTAACTGTCTTTCCGTTAAGGGTCTGTTTTCAATGACTTCCTTGGTGAGGTTTTCAAGGGACTTTCTAAGCTTCTGATTCTCAGTCTTTACTTCTTGTATTTGTTCTTGTATTTGTTTAAAGTTCTTCAGATGAACTCTACAAGACAAACACACTCGGTCGTATACAACTGCTAAGTTGTGGGCTAGCTCTCTTTCTGTAGGCTGACTAGATGATTGGGCGAGGTCAAGGTACTCTAGGTTTGAAGTATGTGACTTAGTGTACCATTCCTGTATTTGTTCTTCCCAATGTCTTGACATAGACTTTACTATTATGGCGACGCGAGGCGCATCTAGCCCGTGAAGGCTGGCCTCCGGCGGGATAGGAACACCCCTCCAGGCGCCGGAGATGGGGTCGTACACGTGGGCAGAGGCTCTGCGGCGGGACTGGAGGCGGAGGAGAAGGCAGGGCGGGCGGTGCCGGCAGAGGAGGGAGGAGACAGCGGCGGTCCGCCAGCCTCTTGAGACCCGGGAGACGTGGAGGAGGTCGAGAGTGGAGACGCAGGAGACGACCTCGTCGAGGACATCTCCGTGGATACTACTACTGCGGCCGCCACCTCCAACCGCCACCGCCCCCTCCTCCTCCGCCTTCCGATCGCAATTCCTTGCCATTTCCATTGCTGGTAACTCTCAGCCAGCGAGTGAATTACGATCCGAGCTAATGAAAAGAAGTACATTTTGTAAGCAACGCAGGATTTGTTAGGACTTCGATTGATAAGGAAAAGATTAACCGAAGAAATTATTTACTAAAAATCTAAGGATTATTTCATTTGGCCCACTCGATTAGTTCTAGAAAAAATTAGTGGAAACTTTGCAAATCCAGAGTAAGCTTTGCATGCCGTCCCAAAAATTTTTTTCCATACACTTCTTGATATAATTGACAAGATGATTTTGTATATTATTTTTTTATTAATATAAAATAATAATAAAATATACTAAAGTTATACTTAAATCTTTATAAAATATACTGAAGTTTTATTATTTTTTACTAATAAAAAAATAATACATAAAATTATCTTGACAATCATATCAATTAAGTGTATGCAAAGATTTTTTTAAGGGGACTACATGTAAAATCCACTTTCAATTTGGAAAGTTTTTATCAATTAACTCTTAATTCTATGTTAGATTTTGTCGGATCCACATACGTATGGACACATGGCTAAGGTAAAAGATATGCGTTGTCTAAGTTAGATTTACATAAATTTCTGAAATTTTAAAAAAGGACACTATATTTTATTTTTATCAGAGGATGTGATTTAATTCCATAATAATTTTTTTCTCCTAATAAATAATTAAATAGATAAAATAATAATTTTTATTTTTTTATTTTAATAATATTCCTTTACTTTTATAATTTTTTATTAACTTTCTTTTATATTTTCAAAAATTATTTTTTATTAACATTTTATGATTAAAAAATACATTTTTTATGGATAAATTTGAGAGATCATGGGGTTGATGATGTAATTTATTTTAAAAAAAGAGAAATGATATAGGTAGTGAAAACGCATAGCGAAAATCAACAGCAACTAATTTGGTATCCTGCGCGCCCAAGTCCACCTCAGCGAAAATAATTCATTGCCCGAACGCGAGCAGCAACACCCTAACTCCCTCCCCTCACATTCTCTCTTCTGCCGCAACTTCTTCACCCCTCCCATTCTTTCTTCACCCAAACACAGCTAGCCGCCACCTCCATCGTCTTTCCCCCTCCTCTCCTCCCTTGCTTCTTCTTTCCTCACTTGCCCTATTCTGAATCCAAATCCTAATCTCTTCTCCCTCGCATAACCTTTGCGTTTTCGCTATGCCCTAACTCCTCCTCCTTCACCCAAACTTAGCCACGCATCCTTCTTCTTCTTCCCCCCTCTCCTTCCTTGCCTCTACTTACCTCGTGTGCGTGCTCTCTTCTCCCTCGCCTGCCCTAACTCCTCCTCTTTCGCCCAAACTCAACCACACCTTCTTCTTCTTCTTCCCTCCTCTCCTTCCTTCCAAGGAATCGAAGCCCCAAAAAAGAGAAATGCTACTAGCAAAGGAATAAAGAACCCAACGAAAGAATTGAAGAAGGGGACCTTCTTCTTCCCTCTCCCGGCCCATCAACAACCAACATCCATCTTCAACCACCGAAGATTTGAAAAATTTGAGCCTCGCAGCCAGGCTTCTTCTTGCAGGTGATAGGTTATTATACAATTGAGATAGTCAGGGTTCTTCTTACAGGTGACAGGACAAAGCATGCAAAACTTTTTTTTAGTATACCAATAAGCAGGATCTCTAGGTTTCTTTTTCCCTATTTGAGCATGTTGCAGTCCCATCATCTTCATACGGGTGAAATGTAGAATTGATCCCTAATTTAATTTTATTATTAGCGTCTTTCTTGAAAAAACTCAGGTTGGATTTGTTGGGTATGGCAAGGCGGGTTTCCTAAGCGAATACTTGGTCGTCCTTGAGACACCTCTCCATGTCTACGGATTAAAATTAATCCGAATGGAGACTCGTCTCCCAAATGACCATCTTGTCATCGTATCGATCGGTTCGAATTACAACTTGGCCAATCTCAATGATCGAGCCTTGCAATTCGCCTAACCGATCGACCGCGGAAAAGACGACCAGTGGATCACCGATTTTTGTGTTTATTAATTATCGGGTTCAATAATTAATTATTAACAATGATTAACAAATAATCAAGAACATAATAATAATTAACAAGCCACATGAAATGATAAGAAAAACAAGGAGCCAAGGAAGAAATTTGTACCTTCCTTTACCTCGTAGCCTTCTACCTTATGTCCTTCCCTCTTGACGTCGTGTGGGCGAAGAGCTACCAAGAACCGGAATCACCAAGGGCTCCAAACACCTCCTTCTTCCACTAGTCGAAACCCTAGATCTAGGGTTCTCACCTCCCAAGCTTCTTCTTCTCCTTGCTTGCGCCGCCGACCACTTCAAGGCCTCCAAGGTGTCTCAGCCGCAAGCTCATTGACGGAGAAGATGATGGAAGGTGAAGAAGTGGATGAGGAAGGGAGAAGAAGTCACTTCTTCTTCCCTAAACCTGTCGCTGACCCTCTTTCTCCTTCCTTGCCGCCGGCGCAACTAACGCCCTTCCTCCTTGCCGCCGACCACTTCCCGACCTCCTCAAGGTGGCTTCGGCCACAAGTAGGAAGAGAAGAAGGTCCTTCCTTTCCTTGTGCCCCTCACCAAGAGAGAAGAAGAGAAGAACAAGAAGAGAAAAAAATTTCTCTTCTTGTGTTGCCTCGGCGCCCTAGGAGAGAGAAGGAGAAGGAGAGGAGAGGAGAGAAAGACCAAGGGTTTGATGAATGGATTCACCTTGGTTTCTTGATTCTATGGGGTATATATAGGGATAAGGTAGGGACCATGAGGAGGAGTTGAGTCTTGGCCCGCTAATGGATCAAATCCGATCCATTAATGAAGATCCATTCCACTAAAGGATTTCCATTGAACTTCCTCACTAACCCCCATATTTTCTTATGGGCTCCACCTATTATGAGTACATCCATCTCCCCATGTTTAAGATATCGAATGCCCGTCGATTAATTTAAATTACTGACAATTTTAATTAATCAACTTCTGACTCTTGGCTAGTACCACTCAGCCTTATTATCATGTTGGATCAAATCCACCTGCAGGGTTTAACATGATGAACCTTATGAGCTCATCAAGGGACATCATCATCCCGATTCACCAGGACACGATTCCGTCAATAATCAATGACACACCATGTAATAAATTATTTTCCAATTTACCGGCCTATCGATTTAGCAGAATAAATCTCGCCCATTGGTAAATAAAAGAAATAAAATACTAACTACACGTGCCCGTTATTATATCGAGATTTAGAGATTGTACTCATAATAATCCGAGGTTCGATCCAATTATAAAGTACAAATTGGTTCACCTCTATTTTGGTCCTGCTCAATGTACACAAAGCATACTAGTGTAATTCTATGGTCAAGATAAACCCACCTAATTACACTACAACCATCCCGATTATTTGTCTAACTCCATCTCGGTTGTGAGCCTCTACTTATACTATGCAAGGGACTAATAACATGATCTTCTGTGTGTCACCACACACCATGTTATCTACAATGCAAGTATGAGATTATTATGCATATACTAATGTAAACATGTAACTGTGTTGTCGTGATTCTCTTTCGAAATGTAGATGTTTTATAGAAAAGGACAAGTCTTTTAGTATACATCTAACAATCTCCCACTTATACTCAAAGACTCTGCTGTCCTCACACTGCCATACATCTGACTCTCATATCCTCCATATGCTGATCAAAAGATCTCACCGGAAGGGCCTTAGTGAAAGGATCCGTCAGGTTGTCCTTCGATGCAATCTTGTGACAACTACTTCTCCTCGCTTTACGATTTATCGTATCAGGTGGTACTTGCGCTCTATGTGTTTACTCGCCTTATGGGCTCGTGGTTCCTTTGAGTTTACAACTGCACCACTGCTATCACAATAAATTGTGATAGATCTGGGCAAACCAGGAATCACATCCAAGTCTATGATGAAGTTCCTGAGCCATACAGCTTCCTTGGTTGCCCTCTCAGGCCGCCACATACTTAGCTTTCATGGTGGAGTCCGCCACACATTTCTGCTTGACACTCCTCCATGCTATGGCTCCACCTCCTAAAGTAAATACAAACCCTGAGGTAGACTTACTCTTGTCCCTATTCGACTGGAAATCTGAATCCGTATAACCTACAGGGAATAATTGGTCTGCCCGGTAAACCAGCATATAGTCCCTAGTCCGTCTCAGGTATTTCAGTATATGCTTTACCGCAGTCCAATGTCCCTGTCCAGGGTTACTCTGATATCTACTAACCATGCCTACGACAAAATAGATATTTGGTCTCGTACATAACATAGCATACATGAGACTTCCTATAGCCGATGCATAAGAAACTGCTTCATTTCCTCTATCTCCTTTGATGTTTTCGGGCACATCTCCTTAGATAGAGGAACTCCATGCCTAAAAGGTAGAAAACCTTTCTTGGAGTTTTCCATGCTAAAACGAGTCAGGACAGTATCTATGTATGAAGCTTGGGATAAGCATAACATCCTTTTCTGGCGATCCCTTATGACCTTGATCCCAAGGATGTGTCCCGTTTCTCCTAAGTCCTTCATATCGAACTGATTGGACAACCATACCTTACGTCTGACAACACTTTGACATTGTTGCCAATGAGCAAAATGTCATCTACGTAAAGTATAAGAAACACACTACGTTTCTGTCACATCTCTTATATACACATGATTTATCCGGACTTTGAATAAATCTATATCACTGAATTACTTCATCAAAGTGGATGTTCCAAGATCGCAAAGCTTGCTTCAATCCATAAATGGACCGATTAAGCTTGCACACTAGGTGCTCTTTGCCCTTCACAATGAATCCTTCTGGTTGTTTCATGTAGATGGTCTCCTCAAGACTTCCATTAAGGAAAGCTGTCTTGACGTCCATCTGCCATATCTCATAGTTCATATGAGCAGTAATAGATAAGAGAATCCGGATAGACTTAAGCATGACTATCGCGAAAAGGCCTTCTCATAATCGATACCCTCTTTCTGAGTATACCCTTTCGCAAAAAGGCTAGCTTTGAAGGTCTCAACCTTCCCGTATGATCCTGTCTTTCTCTTGTAGATCCACTTGCATCCAATGGCTTTTACACCATTGGATGGTTCTACTAGCTCCCAGACGTGATTAGAATCCATAGATTCTATTTCGGAATTCATTGCCCTTTGCCAAAATCCGCATCCTTATCTTGGAGGGTCTCGTCATAGGTCCAGTGATCTGGTTCATGTTCACCAGGAACTAAGTCCGAAGACTCTTCCAAAAACATGAACCTCTCAGTTGTCTAAACCCTCCCACTAAAAAATAAATTATAAAATAAAAGGTAAAATGGGTATATGAGTAAAGTTTAGGGTGCCCTTGATAGCCTTACGAAAAAAAAGGTGACCAATTCCAGAGAGTAAACAAAGGTTTTTATTTAGATTAAATCAAATTAAAAAAAGGCTTTGGAAAAAAAACTATGAAAAGACCATTGATGTAAGTTTTGAATAAAATAATTTTACTATGGATATGATGGTAAAAGGTGATTCATTCGTTTTTAATTCCTCGTCAATTTTTCGAGGATTAACACGGAGGAGATAAATCATGGAGGCTACTAGCTCGAATACTGTGACTAGTACGTGGGGAGTACGGAACATTTACTTTATTAGATTTTGACCTCCAAATTCATATGACAACACTTACTTATTAATTATCAGTCCATCCCATGAGATAATTCTACCATGAATATGAACTAAGAGATCATATGTAATACTTCATTACAAATAAGATAAAATAATTTGATCTATGCATCAAAACTCATAACAAAGGAGATAGTCGTCAAAAACTAATGACTAATTAGTATATCTTATTTGATCACGCAAGATAAAATAAACAACCATTAACATTGCGAAGTAATAAAATTACAAAACTCATGAGAGTAGATATGTTTGTTGAAAACAATAGGAAATTTTCAAAGTCGGTGATTATGTTTTTTCTTAGGTTGGGCCACTGATTCATGAAAACTACAAACACGATATGATAGATGGCCAATAGAACTCATTGGTTCTATAACTAATATGAAATAAAAAATTTAAATGCAAAACTTTAAAATGAATAGAAGGTAAATATATGAAAATGTTGATTCCTATCGGCTCAAACCGGCCACCTGGAAATCTTAAAGATCTAGAACCAAGTATTGCCGAGGCCTTAATGCTAATATGAATTGAGTATTGTCTAGCTCTTGAATAGAAAATTATTGATTAAGATGATAGACCAAAGTATTGATGCCCTTATGAGTTATCTAGTGTTGCACCTATAACTGAGAGAACATCAATTTGAGAGCCTAAAATATATATCTTGAAAATTAAACGGTAGATAATGAACCCGCCTGTCCGATCCATAAAATATAAGGCGCTTGAAGCGGTTAGAAACGGAATAAATAAATTATTCATTCCATTATGATGCTTGATATACGAGAATCGAAATCAAAATATGGATATGATACTCTTGATTTTATAACCTAGGCCCTACTAGATTATCACTAAACTCATAAAACTCCTCAATCAAAACTCATTATCATTTCCATTATCGAATGTATACCAAATACCCCTAAGTTCATAGCTTAGCTTGGCCTAGCATTCTCTTCTTTATAGTCATATTGCAACTCTTAGTCAGGGTTGTATTTTATATAGCGTACTAAATGAATTGGAAGATGGTAATTGGCATATGATCTTTGGAGTACAATCATCTTATATGTGCATAAAGATTAGTATGTAATTGAGTGTAATGAAGCTTTTTGATATATTTTTGTGTGAGATCCTTGATGTTTGGTAAACTTTTATTATACGATAATTGTTACGGAAGACGAAGCGCAAGGGACACCCACTGTTGATGACGGACTGACCTTTGACTTTGATGTTGCTATTTGAAAGATGGAAACTGGGAAAATACAGTATTAGAATGGCACTGGGAGGGTTCCGACGATTGCCACTCCGATGCTCAAGTCAGAAGATTTGGAATGACCTTAGGGTAAAAATTGAAAGAGAAAGAAGAAAGAGAGAGAGAGTTAATTGTACTTTCTCGAACCTACCTCCTGTTGTCGTTGCTTCCTTCTTTATTCTCCTTCTTATGGTTGTTTTTCTTTCCGAACATTAATGACTAATGCATTATTAAAGCCATCATTATGATAATCATTAAAGGTAATTATTAATATACACTTCAATCATTCGATTATTAAAGTCTCGTTTACTATTGCGGCACTCCTCATGCACATTTATTGCTTTGATAAAGTATAGAGTTTGATTTTACCTAGGCCAAGAGCTACTGGCTCGGGAGAGGTTACTTGGTCAGGAGGGACCACCCACTCAGGAAGGTTCTCTAAGGGAACTCTTTAGGCATCTTATGATTGTGGTCAACTGGCCATGCTTAGAGGAGCCCTACTCAGGAAAGCACTGTCCCAAGCGGGAAGTCTTCTTATAAGCTACGCAAGCCATGCCCTTGACTTAATTCCTCCTTTTCGGGGACACATGGCTCCACTTTAACTTACCTCATCACAAGATCCCCCTTCAAGTCGAATCGAAAGATGTGTGAGTCCGACTGATTGGATGATGTCAATGCAGTGACGACTCTATACCACAATGAAGGCCACATAGGAGAGAGGTTCGACACACACATTTCAGGGCAGAGTGGTGGTAAGATTTTTGAGATTTGAGAGATAATTTACCTTAATGAGACGTGTGACATAATTAATGCCCTTGTCCAGTGTGCCTATGAATCGTACGATGCATGGTGCCGCCTCTTTGGTGTCAGCACAGTGCTAGCGTCAGTGCACAACTTTTAGCACAATTCCCTGAACAATTATTTTTCTACGTATAAAGTTGCAATGACCTCTGCCTCATTTTCCACATTCATCTAACGCACAAGATATCGTTAGGTTGCACACCCTAAATTGGACAGCTTGGATCTTTTAAGCGAAGCTATATAGGGATATACTGGGCCACCGGAGAGTTATCGCTTTGCTTTGCTTGTCTCTGCCGCTTCTCAACTTCAACGTTGATTCTTCCCCTTCCGCGTCTTCTCTTTTACAGCCGGATACTTTTCCCGTGTAAGTTCATCTCTTCCCCCCTTTGTTTACTTCTTTGATGGACCAAGCCTCCTTCTTAGCCCCTTGGTACAAGTGTACCCAATCTACCATGACCGGGGCATAGTGTGCTGAAGCATGCCTTGAGTACGACATTTCGCAGTACTACAAGGTCAGGATTCCAAAATCCAACTAAGCTCCTTGCTCGCCCCCCCAGATTATTATACCTTCTTCCTAGACCAAGTACAAAATGGCCTAACATTCCTTATATTGGCATTCTTCGAAGAGGTCTCCCGTTATTTCCAAATACCATTTACCCAAATTGCCCCCAATGTTTTTACGATTCTGAGCTGGGTGGCCACATCATCTTCAAGTTATATGCCATCTCCTGATCCCATTCTTCTTTCATTACTTTTATCATCCCAAGCAAACAGGCTTAGGATCTTTCCACTTCATGGCCCACAAGGGCTGTCAATTTTTGGACTGACCCCCTTCCTCTCACGAAGGTTGGAAAATCTATTTTTTTCTTCTTGAAGCCTTCCACCCTATTTCTCTTCCGGGATGGGTGGATAGTCTACCTTCCGACTCCTCCAGCCTTGGGCAAATATAAGAAGAGCTCCGGGTACTAGAGGGTTATAAATATACTAGTTGAGATGAATTTTGATTGTCCCCGACTAGTTCATAATGAAGGTTACTCTACCGAGCGGGCTTGAGCCATAATGCAGCCAACCTGGAGACTTCTCTTGGTGAGTTCATGAGTAAAGTATTTTGCTTTAAAGACTAACTGATTTTCCTTTGCTTTTTTGTAGATGAAACTATGTTGAATAGTTCCATCACTAAGTTGATGAAATGAGATTGCGCCTCTCTCCAGGCGCTTTTAACTACCAACATCTCAGAGGATGTCGAAAACGTAGTCGGTAGTGACTCCGAATTAACTCCTCCGCCCGCACCCATGGGCACCGATTATGAAGAGGCCTTGAGTAGGGGCTACTTCTAGTCGACAGCAAGCTCCAGCTCGGTTACCAAGATTGAGAGACCACCTCCAGTGCCTTGTCTCCTGTTTAGAGACTATCACCAATCGTAGAGGATCAGGAGGAGATGCCTTCTAGCCTGACTGTCAAAACAGCTGCACCTCCAGTAGGGCCGACCGCCGAAGCCAACATCCCTATGCAAAAGGGATTCAGATAGAAGCGCAAGTTATTAGTTTCTTTTGGTCAAAGGAAAAAAGCTTGGACTAGGACATCTCAAACTTCCTCAAAAGATGATCAGCCGACCAAGCCTAGGAACGAGGGGCTTATAGGAACTTCCACCGAGGAGCCTTGCCAATTTGCCCCTACTCTTGCTGTGTCGACCGAAACACCCCACGCTGAAGATTTTCAACATCCCATGTCTCCTTCTCTGGGGACCCATGCTACTTCTCCAGTAACTTCTGAAATGAGAGAAGTTGGATCTTCTCATTTGTGGAGTCTCCTTTCCATGCTGAAGAATAATTCCTACACCGAGAAGCTAAAGTTAGAGCTTATTTTGGAGGTTAGCTCTCATATGAACGACACCATACTGAATGTAAGGTCTTGATCCAAAGTTAATTTAACCATGTCTATCAATTATGGGCTTAGTCGAGCCACTCTTAATAGCTTTGGACCGATTACTTGGCCTTGTACAACTGAATGCCATTGATGGTGAGGCAATCCGAGACCATATAGAAATGGGTTGCCGAGCTGGAAGCACAACTATCAGCTCCATCGCATGCATCGGAGGAGGTCATAGCAGATGCCGCCCGGGCCCGTGAGGAAGCTCAACTACAAGCTGATATGGCGCGTCAGTTGAGAGATGAGCTGAATTACCTCCACACTTCTTTAGAAGGTGGTCTGATGGAAGGAGAATTTGCTTTACATCAAGCGAATCGCTCCGCTGGAGCTAGAGAAGGAGCGGCTTGACCCTCGAGTGAACTCACAGGAGGCCCAAATGAACAAACAAGAGGTTGGCATCCTATCTTTGACTCAGCAGCTTTCCACTCAAGGAGGACAGTTGACCTGGGCCCTAGAGACCATTGATGCCTTGAAGAAACAACTTCAAGAGGCTCTAACCCAGTGGAACGAAGCGTTGGCGGGGCGAGAACAGGCAAAAATTGAGCTAGAAGAATACCAGTCCAAGGAGGAGGAACGTCATATTACCTTTAAAGAGGAATTTTTGAAGTCCCAACAATACTTCAATCGGCTTAGTACCCAAATTTAGAAGAAAATACAATAAAGCTTCGAGGCTGCCGTAAAGCAGGTTATCCGAGTGGGACACCTACCTCCAGGGATGGATTTAAGTTTTTTAAGCCGATAGAAAGTATGGGAGGAGCTCCCTGCTTCAGAAAAATCTAATCAGTAACCATTTTTAAACCCTTTGTTATCTCTTTATACGATGCACTTTGTTTTCAAGAGGCCCTTAGTGTGGCTCATCTTCCCTTTGTTCTCTCTTTATACGATGCACTATTTAGGAGGTTGAGTTATGCTAAGGGAGAATAAGCCACAATAAGGACATATGAGACACACTAAGGGTGTCTTGAAAGCTCCCAATCAGGGAGGTTTAGTCATACTAAGAGCAAATAAGCCATGATAAGGGCTGATGAGCCACACTAAGTGTAAGTACCCCAGGTAGGTATTGATGTGGTCAACCGAGTCAAGTTAGGTCCTATAGAGTTTTAATCCCTGTGTCTAAGTTGTAGGAGCTTAGGAGCATAGGAAGTCGAGCAGAAGACGCAGCGGTCGAGAAGGATGACACAAGAAGGGAGACGACGGGCTCGCTGTATCTAAGGGACATGGAGGTCTACGGAAGAGTACGCTGGTGGAGTGAGAATGACGCGTGTGACGTTCGAGGGATGAGAAGCTGGGGGGAAACACGCTCGAGGAAAAGGCCGGAGGAGGATTGGGCGAGCCTGACTCTGGAATGTTCGAAATCATCCAAAGATGATCGACAGGAAACTGGTCAGCATCGGGCTGACACAAAGGCTCTCGGGCACTCGTGTGCTTACGAGCGCCCAAGAATGACGGCGCCCCAAGCACTCGAGCGCCTCTATTCCCGGACGTCCCAGTGCATACAGGCACTCACAAGTCTATTTTTATCCAAAGTTAGCCATTTACGAATGTTGCGCAGCAGATAACACTCAAGCCATGTGTCAGGTGCCCTCAAGCACTCGAGCACCCCTATAGTGCCATGTCAGCATTCAGATAGAATCTTTCGGGGCTATAAATAGAATCTCAGAGCTCAATTCCAAAGCAACAATCTCTGCTAATGAATTTATTGTAATCTTTCTCTATTTTTTTGAGTTTTTTGTTTTGTAAGAAGCTTCTCCGCCCGAAGGAGCTATTCAGGAGATCTGCACTATACTTGTCTTGGATTAGCAACCATCCTAGATACAACCAAATAAACTTCTATGTGCCTCTTTTATTTCTGTTATAGTTTTCTTTTTATATATGTCATGTTTTGTTCTTTAATTAACTAACATTTTTGTTGAACAAGAACAAAAGATAGTTTTTTTTTCAAGGGCAATTCACCCCCTCTTGCCGACCTACAATCATCTTCAATTGGTATCAAAGTTAGGATACTCCAGAAGGACTAACCACCGTCTGAAGCAATCTACAAAATAGTTAGACCGGTCATCTACCCACCAAAATTCGAGGGGACGTTCATGAGTTGGAAGCGCAAGATGTAAGTATTCTTTAAAATAGATTTCGATTTGTTATTAATTATGAAAAAAAGTTTTGTAGCTCCCAAGGACATCAATGATAAACCCAAAGATGAAAGCCTGTGGACAAAGAAGGAGTAGGCTGACTTCATAGTAAATGGGAAAGCAAAATTTCATTTGCTAATCGTTTTACCGTCACAAGAAATAAACCGAATTGGGACCAACCAGTCAGCGAAAGAGCTCTGGGAGAAGTTCCTGGAGTTGCACGAAGAAACCTCGGAAGCAAAGCTGGCACGACGAGATATCCTTCGGAATCAACTCATCAACCTCCGGAAGCAAGAAGGAGAGACGGTAGCACAACTTCACACGAGGATAAAAGAGTTAATCACCGGACTCATGAATCATGGGGAAACGATAATTAACCAAGATGCTTAAAGGTATGTTTTAAATGCATTTTTAAGAACTCCTTAGTGGATGTCTATAATAGACTCATATTATATCTCTTAGAACTTAGAGGTAAGTACTTTTGAAAAAATATTCTATACATTAGAACTTTACGAGTCTCGATATGCAAGAAATGTAAGAAAAATGGATATTATTGCCCTTCACTCAAGGAAGACCCAAAATGATAAAGTGTTTGATAGATCGAAGAGCGTTGCTAGAGGGGGGTGAATAGCAATTCTCGAACCCCTTTCTTCCTACACGGTTAGTTGCACAGCGGAATATACAATAAAAACAATAAAACAGAAACTAACCAATGCTAACACGGAAGATTTACTTGGTATCCACCCCGGACGAGCGACTAATCCAAGAATCCGTCGGTGGATTACTCCCCGGATAACCTCCAGCTAACTCTGTCGCTCCTTGTGGGTGGAGAAACCTCGCCATAGCACCTTGACACGACCTGAGCACAGAGACTACTATCTTCCCTTTAACCAAGATAAGATTCGTCAAAAATCTTAGCCACCACGAAGTCCTCTTTAAATAGGACTCGGGTTGAAACCCTCGCCACCAGGGCAGTCGACTGCTGCCACTGAAATTCGACTGTTGCACCCCAACATTCGAATTCTCAGCTAACTCACCAACCACCTACCAGTCGACTGCTCCCAAAGCAGTCGGAGCAGTCGACTGGTCCCTAGCTGAAACCCTTCTCGAGTACATTCACACAGCACTCGTACCCTCACGACTCGACTGACTCCTCATCCGCAACCTCGACTACTGCCTTCGCGCCCTCTTCATCTTCGGCTCCCGTCCCTCGGATGCACGCAAGCCTCTAGCTTGCCTCCATGCCATCCTTCACACATGCCTCAAAGTCCGCACCCTTCAGCTCATCGTCCCTGCTCTCCAAGGTCCCTCGGGTGCACACAAGCCTCCAGCTTGTCTCCATGCCACCCTTCATCGTACCGAGGCCGTCCTTTCAAGCCCATATGTGTAACCTGTACAACCTGCACACTCAACATACACATATAAGAACAGAAGGGTAAACCTAACTTAAACACTTTGCCCAAACATCAAAACACTTGGTCACTCCGGACCACAGATTGCCTCAACAATCTCTTCCTTTTTGATGTTTGGCAATATGTTTAAATTAGGGAAAGCAAAATAGTAGTCAATAGCAAGAACAATACATATGCAATGCAAAAATGGATCCTATCCCATGACATCCCACACCTAACCCTTCAAGTTAGGAATTTCTCACACCTAACTTTCCAAGTTAGGAATTTTCACAGCTAACCCTCCAAGTTAGGATTTTCCACACCTAACCCTTCAAGTTAGGATTTTTCTAGACCTAACTCCCCAAAGTTAGGAATTTTCACCAGAATGGGCTTTTTAAAGCTTCTCCCAAGCTCCCCTACATTGGATTTACAAAGGCTTTTTAAGAACCTCTCCCAGGTTCCCCTTACGCCAAGAATGGAGTAACCATGCTCCCCCTTAATCTCAACTCCCCCTAAACCTAGGGTTTCTTGTAAAGGTAAGTTTGGTTTCCCAACATAAACCCAAACTTCTCCCCCTTTGCCTAACATCAAAAAGACCCAATAATATCCCAATTATCGGTTCTTTTAATTTCCAGTTATCCTAAACACAGTGTACTAGATCCCCATACACTTGTTTCTCATCATTCGGACCCAAGTCAGCTGCTGGATACCCACACCAGCCCTGACCAGTCGACTGCCCCTGTTGGCAGTCGACTGATACTCTAAAATATCAATTTTCTGGCCAATTTCAGAATTGCGCTAGAAATTCTATAATTCTCCAAAAATTCTCAAATTTCGTGGAGAACTTTGTGGTACCTATACCTACTTGGGAAAAATATATTTCACCATGTATCTATCACCGTTCCTAAGTTGGACACAAAACCCAAAAATTTCTTATGAAAATTAAGGCAAGCAGGAGGCAACCTCCCCCTTAATCTATGCCTTCTCCCAATTTTCACTTTCCAAGGTCAAGTTCTACCCAACTTGACACACTAACACCAAGTCAAGTTCTACCCAACTCAACAACCCAGTTCTTCTTCCTTGGACACCATTAAAGATTGCCCTCAAGCAACCTTACCCCTAGTGCCAAAAAGAACTCAACAACAACTTGAAGAATCTAAAAAGTTTGCAAGCACATTTGCTAGGATATATCCTATCCTAGAAAAATATAATTTCATGAAAACCATAAATGTGCTTGGCTTTTGGAACATCCTCTAAATTCCTCAAAAGATGGTCATTTTGTATCAACTTGGAAATTTATATCTAATTCCATGTGTTTGTCAACTCTAGACAATATCAATTTACACATGGAATTGCCCTCAACTCTCCCTTCTTGATTTCTTAATCCTAGATACCTATGGAGAACTTCCATATTCTTTCATTCACCAAAACTTATCATCCAATATCATCTAATGACTTTCAAACCATATAATATCCAATCATGACATAAAATCCCACAAGATAGCATGACACTTTCCTATGATTTCAATCTTGCAATTTCTGATCATCTGATATGCCATTTCTCACTTAACCTAATGGATCAATCGACTGCCCCCAAGGCAGTCGACTGCTAAAATGAACAGAAAGGTTTCTGGGCAGAAATCAATCAGATTAGTCGACTGCCCCCAGGGCAATCGACTGATACCTGAATTTCAGATTTTTCAGCCCAATTTTAGAAATGCCTAGATAATTCCATAAATCTCCAAAAATTATGAAATTTCGTGGGAAGATTTGTGGGGCCAATGTCTACTTGGAAAAAATACGTTTCCAAACAAATGTACTCCGGATCCCATGATTGGCACGAAATCCGACTTCTTCTAAATTGTATCACTTAAGCTACTCCTAAAAGTACTAATTGTGGTATTTACTGATACCAACTGATAGATCGAAGAGCGTTGCTAGAGGAGGGGTGAATAGCAATTCTCGAACCCCTTTCTTCCTACACAGTTAGTTGTACAGCGGAATATATAATAAAAACAATAAAACAGAAACTAACCAATGCTAACACGGAAGATTTACTTGGTATCCACCCCGGACGGGTGACTAATCAAAGAATCCGTCGGTGGATCACTCCCCGGATAACCTCCGGCTAACTCTGTCGCTCCTTGTGGATGGAGAAACCTCGCCACAGCACCTTGACACGACCTGAGCACAAAGACTACTATCTTGCCTTTAACCAAGACAAGATTCGTCAAAAATCTCAGTCACCACGAAGTCCTCATTAAATAGGACTCGGGCTGAAACCCTCGCCGCCAGTCGACTGCTCCCAGGGCAGTCGACTAGTGCCACTGAAATTTGACTGTTGCACTGATAACTTTCATTTTGTTGATTAAATTAGACCCTTAAATCCATGTTTTGATCCACTTTCATATGCTTAAGTTTGCATTTATATTAGGTTTCACGGATTGTCTCCATTTTAGCTTAAAATTCAATTCTTTCTATATTTAAGATGTTTTGGCACTATGATTGAATATCATTTTGTAGGTTTCAAATGATCATGGACCTGGATCAATTTGGGTCAAACTTGAGCCAGAATTGGACCCGAATCAAAGGGATTAAGCATCGGATTAACTTAGGTCGTCCATTCAAGAGAACGGTTAGATCTAAGTCATCCGCCAACTTCTAGTCGGTCCAAGCTCAAGATAGACTTAATCAAGTTCATGGATCATGATATGAAAGTTTGGGCCAGATCAGAGTTAATTCAGCCGTTGGATCATGCATTAGAGGATTTAGGCCGTCCATTCATGAGAAGGGAGGATCTGAGCCATCCGCCACAAATCTGATTGATCCGAGCTAAGGAGCAGTAGATCAGAGCCCTTGATCAAGATTTGTGGGATTTGGATCAGATCTGACTTGATCTGATCATTGGATAAGATTGGATTCATCACAGCCGTCGAAATTCAAAAGCTTCAGTTAAAACAGAAACTCCCTCGGCTGAGCTCGTTGTCGCGTCTTCGCCATTTCTCTTCACTGTGCTTGCGATTCTTCTTCAAGTTTGCTTCTTCGATCGTGCGGCCACATCAAATCCAAACTTGGTTCGAGTTCCAGATCGTTAGGATCGTGTCTCCATGAGATTTTCTGATCGATTTGCTGTTGAGAAGAGTTAGGTGAGGGTTTCGCAGGTTTCTGACAATTCTCTTATCGATCCACACTTGCGCCCGTCCTTCATCATTCGGAGCGATTCAGAAGGGTTTTCTGAGTTGATCTGATTGTTCCTGAGCCTTCGCCGTAATCCCACACCTCAAGTTTGAGAAGATCGAAAGAGAGTATCAGTTGAAGGCAAATCTGAGCTGAGGTTCTCGCAGAGGCTAAGGATCTGTCGGTTTGTTGAGCTAGGGGGTTCATAGCCAATTCTTGGGTGACAACAAGAAGGAATCGAACTAAAGGAGGGGTTTGATGTCTCGTTTTTGTAAATTTCAGTTTCTGAATTCGGCTCTTCAGTAATTTTGTTCTGTATCAAATTGCGATCAGCTACTGATCGGTCTGAGTGACCGATCCAGGCAGCACCTGATCGGATACCAGTCTGATCAGGCTTGTATCTGATTGATAGCCAATCGATCAGGAAATTTCATGCAAGAACGTACTCTGTTTCAGTATTTAGCATTGTTTCAATCCTTCATTTTCGAATTTAGCTACAGTTCTAGTGTAACTCTGCATTTGATATCAGTTTTATATTTCAATCTTGCGATTTCAAATTGTTTTGTTCAATTTTCTTAGAGGTTGAGTTTACTTCTTGCAATACCTAGTTTAATTTTACTTAGTTGAGTCAATTACATTACAAACTTTACTTCCATTCTTACTTGCAAAACAATCCCCCATATTATTAGAAAACCCCAAAACATTTAACGACAAACAAATACGAGCTTGATTCGAACAATCACAACTAGTCTTGGAAAAAATACGACCTGAGGCCCCTATTTTACACTTAATCTTGCTAGCGAGGGTTTTCAGTTATAAATTCTAAATTTGAGGCTCACTTGTGACACCTATTCGAGATCCATCTTGCACCCCAACATTTGAATTCTCAGCCAACTCACCAGCCACTTACCAGTCGACTGCTCCCAGAGCAGTCGACTGGTCCCTAGCTTAAACCCTTCCCGAGTACATTCACACAGCATTCGTACCCTCACGACTCGACTAACACCTCATCCGCAGCCTCGACTATTGCCTTCGCGCCCTCTTCATCTTCGGCTCCCATCCCTCGGATGCACGCAAGCCTCTAGCTTGGCTCCATGCCATCCTTCACGTATGCCTCGAAGTTCGTGCCCTTCAGCTCATCGTCCCTACTCTCCAAGGTCCCTCGGGTGCACACAAGCCTCCAGCTTGTCTCCATGCCACCCTTCACCATACCGAGGCCGCCCAGTCAAGTCCATATGTGTAACCTGTACAACCTGCATACTCAACATACACATATAAGAACACAAGGGTAAATCTAACTTAAACCCTTTGTCGAAACATCAAAACACTTGGTCACTCCGGACCATAGATTGCCTCAACAGTGTCTTCAGCTGATGAAGAGGAAACAACATATATGGTAAAGAAATTCAAAAAGTTTTTTAAATCTAATAAGTTTAATGAGATGCAGGCCAAAAGACTCCCTCGGAGAAAGATAAAATGCTATCAATACAATGAAGAGGGACACGTCATGTAAACCTATCCAAAATTGAAGAACAAAGGAAAAGGGGTGACAAAGTCAAAAGCCTACAACTTAAAGGCAACATGGGATGAGTCTTCATCAGAAGATTTAGATCTCGAGGAACACGCCGAACTTGCGCTGATGGCTTCACACCAAGAAGAAGAGAGCATTGATGAAGGGGGTGCCATGTCAGAAGATAGCAGCAACGAAGGCGGAGCTTCGGACTTCAAAAGAGATATAGTAAGTGAGGTATATTTTCTACCTCCTGATCAACTCTACTCAGGTATAAAGGTCATGTTAAAGTTTATTTATAAATTAAAAAATAAAAATATAGATATGAAAAAATAATTATCATCTTCTTGAACACTAGAAATGTTTGATAAGTTAAAATTTGAAAATTTAAATTTGAAGTCTCAAATTGAAAAATAACCATGCATGTTCAAATTGTTCTTAAAATTAAAAAATTAAATATTTTGGAAAACTTAATTGGTATTTTAAATTTCACAGAGGTCAAATTATACAAATTCCCAAATCATATATTCCATCTAAGTTTTTGATAAATTCTGTTGGGAAAAATTTATATTGGGTCCCAAAATCTATCTTAAACTGTTAGATTTTTTTATTTGTCAAGTAGAGATTAATTTATTTTTTTTAATGCTTGATCTTGTTGAGTTTTTTTTTGAAGATATTACTTATAGAAAAATTAGTTTAATATTTTTCGATGATAGAAGTTTCTTTGTTCTAGCTACAAATTTTTTTTTTTGGGATTTTTAATAGATAAATAGATTTATTATAATTTTTTCATTCAAAAATATAGTTTTAAATTTTAAAAATACTTAAAAAATTAATTTGATCAAATCTGATTTTTTTAGAGCTGTTGATTATTTTCTAAGCCTTGAGAAAAATTTTCAAATATATTTGATCAAAATTTTAAATTACTTTTCCAAATTATCAACATTGAATTGATAATCAAATTTTCAAAATGTTAGAAAATTATTTTCACTTTGACAATTTTTTAGAGATAATTCTATGAAAATTCTAACTTATATTAAAATTTGATAAATTTTCAAATAAAAATAAAGTTTTGAATATTATTTCTCCAAAATTAGACTTTACTTTTAAAAAATTAATTTTTTGAGCAAAATTTGAGACAAATAGATTTTTTGGAAACTATTTATTGTGTTAAAAATCTTCGTAAAAAGTTTTAAAAATTTTGGATGTTGGATTAAGTTTTTATAAATTCTTGTAAGTGCTACAATTTCCTTACCATGTTTTAAGTTTTCGATGTGATCATAGGGGGAGAGATACGATTAAGTTAAGGGGTAGGCTTAATATTAAAAAAAAATTAGTACTTACATTGTCATTTATTCATTCCTATTTTTTATGCTCATTTGCCCTAACATAACTCGGATTGATGCACATCAAAAAGAGGGATATTGTAAGTATCCTAGGTAGGTTTTGATGTGGTCAACAGAGTCAAGTTAGGTCCTGTGGTATTTTTATCCCTGTGTCTAAGTGTGTAGGAGCTTAGGAGCACAAGAAGTCGAGTGGAAGACACAACGATCGAGAAGGATGACATGTAAAGGGAGCTGACGGGCTTGGTGTATCCGAGGGATGTGGAGGTCTGTGGAAGAGTATGCTGGTGGAGCGAGAAAGAAGCGTGCGATGTCCGAGGGACGAGAAGCCGGGGGAAGCACGCTCAAGGAGAAGGTCGAAGGAGGGTTCGGGTGAGCCCGACTCTAGAAGGTCCGAAATCATCCAAAGAAGATCAGAAGGAGACTGGTCTGCATTAGGCTGACCCAAAGGCTCTTGGGCACCCGTGTGCTTACGGGCGCCTGAGAATGAGGGCGCCCCTAAGCACTCGATCGCCCAATTCCCGAGCGCCTCCCGAGCGCCCAGTGCATACAGGCGCCTACAAATTTATTTTTATCCAAAGTTAGCCGTTTGTGAACATTGTGCACCAGATAACACTCAAGCCACGTGTCAAACACCCTCAAGCACTCTGGCTCCCCTATAATGCCACATCAACATTCAGATAGAATCTTCCGGGGCTATAAATAGGCCCTCATAGCTCAGTTCCAAAGCAACAATCACTACATATGAATTCATTGTCAAAAAATTCTAAAAATATTTTGTGAGTTGATTTGAATGAATTTTATCACAAAAAAAATTTAAAAATAATTTTTCTACATAAAAAAATTTTCAAGAATGATAAAAAAAACAAAAATTCACAAATAAGCATTAATTACTAGACAAAAATTAATAGATCAATATAGATTTAGGGAGCCAAAATAAGTTTCTACCCACATGATTTATCAAATATTTCGAAGGAATGTAATTTCTTGAAATTTTAGCAATTTGATCGTTATAATTTCTTATATACCAATTTTGATTTCCATAAAAATTTCTATAATTTGAATTTTGAAAATTATTTAAACATGCAGATTTCTTTTCTAAGGTCTCTATCTATTCTTTTAATTTTGAATTTTCAGCATTAATTTTGTCAAATAATTCTAGTGGACATACATTGGATAATTCAATTTCAATTCTATACTTTCCTTCTTCAAATTAATATACTTGGTTCGTAACTTACATAAGGACCTACTTAGCATGTGGATGGATCCCCAGCTACGGCGTATTTGTAGGAATTTTTTCTCCAAATGGGGCATGAACCCTGGGACGCTGGGCTTCTAGACCGCCCACTGTGAGCGCTTCCCGATTTACCCTGGCGGCCGATGGAAAACTTCCGTGAGGCCGGGCCGGTCGCCCGTGGTTGTAAAAACCTTGTTAATTTTTTTTTACTTAGCATGTGGATGACATCATATAGTTGATTAGGAGTGAGGTTGCGTACCTCACTTACCGTGTCAAATTTGCAGTCTGACGCTCCCCCTTCATCGATGTTCTCGATGTTCATTTTCGGATAAGTTTTCATTTTCCTCTTCTTGGTAACTCGCCATTAACGCAAGACCGACATACTGTTCTATGTCAAATCCCGAGGATGAAGATTCACTCCATGTCGCTAGGGGTGTAAATGAGCAAAGCCACTCATGAGCTATTCGGGTCTGGGTTCGAAAAAAAAAGTTCGTTCGATTAAGTTAACGAGCTGAGCTCGAGCTTAGTAGTATTTGGTTCGTGAGCTCGCAAACATGTTCGTTTAGAGGCTCTAAAATATTTTCGTTAAGAGGCTCACGAACATGCTCATTAAGAGGCTCGTTTTTATTATTTTATTTATATATAAAACTAAATATCACATAAATAACAAGTATAATAATATATTATTACTTATTATAGCTAATTATCTTAAACGAGCTTAATTAAGCTCGTTTAATTTTTAAACGAGTTTTTATTGAGCCGAGCTTGAGCTATTTATTTTTGTTGTGAGCCGAACTCAAGCATAAGAATAAAGCTTGAATCCAATTGCGTCCAAGATTGATTAGTTCGGTTATCAACTTTTTGCATGCAGCTGTGCTATCGTTTCACCAGTATCCATTCCGAGATTTGTTAATGATTCCAGAAAAGAAGGCAGGGCGGGCGGTGCCTGCAGAGGAGGGAGGAGATAGAGGCGGTCCACTAGCCTCTTGAGACACAGGAGAAGGAGGTCGAGGGTGGAGACACGGGTGACGACCTATTGTGCCCACCACGTCCAATCGCCACCACAACCTCCTTTGCCTCCTGATCGCAATTCCTTGCCATTTCCATTGCTCGTACACTCCGTCGGTGAGTGAATTATGATTCGAGCTAATGAAAAGAAGTACAGTGGATTGTAAGCAACACAGGATTTGTTGGGACTTCGATTGATATGAAAAAGATTAAATGAAAAAATTATTTACTAAAAATCTAAGGATTACTTCTCTGGGCACACTCAATTAATGCACTGTCCATGTTAGATTTCAACGTATGTACGGACACATGTATAAGTTAGGGATGTGTGCTGTCTTAGTTAGATTTAGGGAAACTTATTGATAAATACTCAACAGAACCCACTGTAACGCCCGCCCTTCCCGCCCGACGATGTAGGCGAACGGCGGCGCTACGCGAACATACATATACGCATATAGAGATCTTAATACAGCGGAATAATTTAAAACTTCATACATATGCATTTAAAACATGCAATTAAAACTTGAATCATGATGACATGTCTTAACTATCCTTCTAAAACATGGTCACTTGTAAACTTAGCATTGTCGTAACATAAAAACAGGTGAGACGTAACATTCTTGAGCATGCTTGCAGTAAACATAACTTATCCTACCATCAATCTTAAAGCCAACATATTGTTCTAGACGAACACATCATGGTATAACATATTAACATCATAATTTAGCAATGATAAGTATAGCAATAAAGCATGATATAGAAATCCACATAAGTTGTTCATAATTAACATAAGTAATAAAATCTTCCTAGTAAGTTGTTCTTTAGAAAAAACCATCATAAAGTATAGCATGATAACTAATGATGATAATGCAACATAAGACTAATGACAATTATGAGTAATAGGATCTTTTCTTTTGCCATGTCACTGCCACATACACACACTTGCCCCTCCTGCTGCTTCCCTTAACTTAGTATCCTCTTGCTTGATCTGCGGTATAAGAAAATAAAACTTATAAGCACATAGGCATAGTAAGACCCTTTTCGACTCACTAAAACCATTCGTCACATATCATGGAAAGGGCATAACATAATGAGTGTAATATAAGACAAAAGTATATCATGAGAAGGTATTCATAAAACATTTGACAAGAGGAGGCATATAGATGTACATGAATACACATAATCATATAGAAGTGTTTAACATGTAATGAAAGTGCATAGAGCTCATGGCATAAGAAGTACTTGACATAAAATATAAGCACATAAAATATTTAACCTAGAGAAGTTCTTGACATAAAACATAAGCATATAAAATACTTGACATGGAATAGATGCATAACATGAATGAATGCATGAATTAAATGCACATAACATAAGGATGCTTATTTGAAAATCATAATTATAAGTACTTAAACATAAATCTCAACATCATGGGGGGCCCCGACTTGTACCACATACATTCATCATTTGCGCGCATCCCTAAGTAAATGTGAGGTAGCTAGTTTCGACCTACTAGTGTACTAGGTTACCTTCAACCTAGGGACAGCTACGGTAGTCCAAAACCGAGGACATCTACGGTAGTCCCAGAACCGAGGCTTTCTAAGGAGCCCATCCCTGTTGGACAGCTACGGTAGTCCCAGAACAGAGGACAGCTATGGTAGTCCCAGCACCGAGGCTTTCTAAGGAGCCCATCCCTTGGACCTTACTTGGGTCCGGTACAAGCCCATCCATAAAGTAAAATAGCTTCACATGCTTCTTTTTACATCATAAGAAATGCTCTTGGTATTTCATCATTCATAGAACTTACATAGCATAATTAAAGACATAAACATGATCTTAATACATGAAGCATGGTATAAAGAATTCTTAGCATTTAATCATTCATAGTTAATGCATAACATCATTATGCCTTAAAGGCACAAACATAGACTTGATTCATAAGGTATGTTATGCACACATCATTATGCCTTAGAGGCATGAACATCATCTTCATTCATTAGGCATGACATACATACATAATTATGCCATAATGCATAAACATCATCTTAGTTCATAAAGCTTGCATGATCATGGTACATAAGGTAAGCATGCATAGATAAATTTTTACATACATGGCACATATCACATAGCATACATGATCATGGTATCTATCTTAAAGCATGCATGGGTAGGATCCATATGAACATGATACATACTACATAGGTTCATGACATTTAACATAAACATGCGTAGGTCTACATAACCATAATATATATCTCATCATACATATGTTCAAGGCCTTTAACCTAATGCATGCATAATTCTACATAACCATGATGCATACTTCACAACACGTGTTCATGGTATATGGTTTAAAACATTCATGAATAAAGCCTATTAAAACATGGCACATAACATAAGCATACAAGGTCGTGATGCATAGAACATAAAGTTAGGTTTTAGGCATCATAAAATTCATACAACATGCTTGAACATATATCTACATCATAATAAGCTATAAACAAGTACACTTGAAACCTTAGACTAACCCAAACCCTGGACTTGGTGCTTGGCCGAAAGTTGTAGATGAAAGTCCCATTATTCAAGTAACATGTGAGGTACCATAAGTAACATAACACCCATACAATACATACAATGCCATAGGAAGCCATTAGAACACATGATTGGGGCTAACCCTAATTTCCTAGCATGAGAATGGGTCTTGGCCGAAACCCTAGAGGGGTCATAAAGACATGGGAAAATTTGTATAACTCACAATTAACATCCATTGTATCATAGGGAATCATAATAAGCATGCTTGGAGGGTTAGATCAAATCCTAACCATGAAATGGGAGAGGGGCCGAAACTTCATAGGGATTTTGGGTGCTACAAAAATTCCACAACTCACAATTCATTCTTATTTTATCATGAGAAAGCATTAGGAAGTATAAGTGAGGTCTTAATATCATCCCAAGCCCTAAAATGGTGCTTGGCCGAAACCCTAGAGGAGCCCTAATTCCATAGTTTTCTCAACATAGATCCCAAACAAATCTTAAATCAAGAAAAACAACATAAAAACTATTATACCATAGGTGAGGGAGTCTTACCTCTTGTTATCTTGGTTATAAACCTTAAATAGAGAAAAAAGTGAAGACCTTCTTGACCTTAGAACACCCCTTGCCCTTGTAGCCTTGTAGGAAAAACTTGGATCTTCAAGAGGGAGTCCACTTGTGAAGTTTTCCAAGGGGAAAGCTCCCTTGTGACTCACGGCAAGAAGGAGGAAGAAGAGAGGAGAGGAAGAGCCTTGGTGGAAGAAAAGAGGAGAAAAGTAACTTAAGCCTCTTCACTTCTCATCCATCTATTTTATACTAAGTGAAGGGGCATGGTGCCTCTTCCACTTCCTTTAGCCTCAACTAAATTCTTCTTTCTTTTCCAATAGCACTCCCTTGCTAGGTGAATTAGTTAGTACATGCATGATGAGGCTTTGCCTCTATTCTAGGTCCAAGGTTCAATCCTTGGTGCATGCACTTCTTTTTTTATCTCATTTACTCTTATTTTTGGCAAGGCCCACATAAGAGCCCACTAAGAGTTATGCTAATATTCCTAATTGGAATTCATTTCTATTTATGTTAAAATTCTACCTAAGGTCCACTAATAGGCATGGTACTAGAAGGGTCCATGTATGGCCCATTAGTACTTAGCTTTTTAATCTATACAAGAAATCATGCTAAGGTTCAAACTAGTACTCATATGTTACTCACGGATCCACATAGGCATGATCAATATTTTAAAGAAAAATATTGAGAGCATTTTACGGGCGTTACAATCCCCCATACCTCGTGAAAGTTCGTCCTCGAACTTAGAATAGCTCCAGGTACTTGCGTCTGATCTCGTCCTCGCGTTCCCAGGTGGCTTCCTCGAACCGTTGACTTTGCCATAGGACCTTGACTAAGGGTACCTCCTTGTTCCTTAGCTTTTTAAATTCCCGATCAAGGATCTGGATAGGTCGGCTTTCAAAACTTAGGTCCTCCTGAACTTGTACTGTCTGCGGCTCGATCACTTGGTCTGCATTTGGAATACACTTCTTGAGCATCAACACATGGAACATGTTATGAATAGCCGACATCTCTTGGGGCAACTCCAGCTCATAAGCCACCTTGCCGACTCTTTTCAGGATCTGGTACGGTCCCACATAACGCGGACTTAGTTTTCCTTTCTTCCCGAATCTCGTTACCCCTTTCATAAGGGCCACTCTGAGGAATACCAAATCTCCAACATCAAATTCCAGGGGCCTACGTCGGACATTCGCATAATTCTTCTGTCGGCTCTGAGCAGCTTCTATTCGTTGTCGGATGTTCAGTATAGCTCGGGTGGTGTCGTCGATAAAATCCGTCTTGAGCCCCATTTTCTTCTTTTCGCCACCTTCGTACCAACAGATCGGAGACCTACATCTCCTCCCGTACAAAGCTTCATAAGGTGTCATTCCGATAGTAACTTGGTAGCTATTATTGTAAGTGAATTTCGCTAAACACAGATATCGGCACTGTTGGTGCCCCGGTTAGTTTTGATGTGATCAACCAAGTTAGGTTAGGTCCTGTTGGTTTTAATCCCTCTGCTAAGTGTGCAGGAAATTAGGTACGGAGGAAGTCGAGCGTAAGACACAGTGGACGAGAAGGATTGCGCGGGAAAGTGAGCCGACGGGCTCAGTACAATCCGAGGGACGCGGAAGCTGCGGAAAAGTACACCGGTGGAGCGAGAAGGACGTGCGCGGTGTCCGAGGGACGAGAAGCCGGGAGGAAGGATGCTCGAGGGGCGAAAGGCCGGAGTCAAGTTCGGGTGAGCCTAACTTCGGTTGGCCGAAAATCACCCAGAAGACGAAGAATCAAAAAGACTAGTCCAAGCGCCCAAAAGAAATGAAAGAAATGAGAAAATTTGCCCAAAAGAAAAGAAAAAGAAGTTTTGGTGCCAAAGAAGGATAGAACCCAAGGCCTCTGCAAGAAATATTAAGCCACTTACCATTTGGGATGAAGGGCGATGGCATTAAGGTGTTGCCGCTATTTCTTCATATGGTTTACAACACCGATATGGATTCTAACAGTCATCTCGAGCGAGATAAAGTTTTAATTAAAACAATTAAAACTTAAAGGATAATGTTACAGTATCCTTTAATCAAATCCAATGGATGCAGTTTAATCCCATCCAAGATCAACCATCCAGATTACATCCATGGATCAACGGCCAAGAGAAATATGATCAACAATCAACAATCCAGATTTATTCTCTTAGGCTATAAATAGACTTAGAGGTTTTGCTTTAGAATTCAATTAATTCAATACTATTGTAATTTTCTCTAATGTCTAGCGATCTTCAAGTGTAAGGCTTCTCCGCCACAAGGAGATTTTATTGAGCTTTAACCGTCTTGGAAGCAACGACCAAGTTGCAACCAAGTTTTTTTTATAGACGAGTTTCCACCACTTTTCAATTATTAGCCGTCTATTCACCCCCCTCTAGCCGGACCAATCCGATCCAACAAGTGGTATCAGAGCCAGGCCGCCGCAGAAGGACTAACCGCCAACTGCAGCAAATTTTAAGATGGTTGGACCAGCGATATACCCGCCTAAGTTTAAGGGGGAGTTCACGGCATGGAAAAGGAAGATGCGGGTATTTTTTACTACGGATTATGAATTATTAATTATTATGAAAAATGGCTATGCAACTCCCAAAGACAATGAAGGAATGATCAAGGATCCTGATTCTTGGAACAAGAAAGAACAAGTTGATGCTATAGCAAACGCAAAGGCAGAATTTCATCTGCTGACCATCCTCCCAGAGCAAGATGTGAACCGAATCGGTAAGTACGAATCGGCGAAGGAACTTTGGGAAAAGTTCTTGGAACTGCACGAAGGAACCTCGGAAGCAAAACTTGCGCGACGAGATGTTCTTCGAAGCCGACTGACCAATCTACGGATGGAAGATGGAGAAACTGTTGCGAGATTACATGCAAAGGTAAAAGAACTGATCACAAGTCTCGAAAATCTCGGAGAAACGATAACTAACCGTGATGCTCAAAGGTACGCTCTAAACGTGTTTCCGAGAAACCCGGAATGGATCTCGGTAATCGATGCATATTATATTTCAAAAAATCTAGAAATAAGTACTTTAGAAGAGTTGTTTTCTACTTTGGAACTTCACGAATCATGCTTTGTAGAAAAGAACAGGAAATCTGACAATATTGCGCTAAAAACAAGGAAGATCCAACTCGCGAAGAATCTTCAGCGGATGATGAAGAAACAACACTAGCTGTAAGAAAATTATGTAAATACATTAATACTAACCGCTCAAAAAAGGTGCAGAGAAAGAAAAAACGAACGGTCTGATGCTACAACTGCAATGAGGAGGAACACCTGAAAGATCAGTGCCCTAAACTCAAGAACCAGCCAAAGAAGAAAAAGACATTAAAAGCCACCTGGGACGAGACCTCGTCAGATAAATCGGAAGCCGAAGAGTTCGTCGGACTTGCATTGATGGCAAGCCACCAAGACGAAGGTGAAGAATGCACCTCGGGAGAAAGCAGCAATGAAGAGGAAGATCCTAACTTCGAAACTGACCCGGTAAGTGAGGTAAGTCTACTTCCACCTGCTCGAATCTACTCAGTAATAAAATCCATGCTTAAGTCGATGAATAAATTGGAGATAGAAAACTCTGAGTTAAAAGAAAGATTTGGCACTATATGCTCATCTGTTCTATCCGACCAACTGAAAACAGAAAATGAAAATTTGAAGAATTTAGTGGAGAAATTAGAAAATGATATTGCATGTTTAAGAATTAAAAAGAATTTTTATCCTGAAAATCTGAATTGGTATGTTAAAAATCATAGGGGCCAGCTTAGAAAAATTCCTAGAAATTATATTCCTCCAAAGTTTTTGATTAACCCCGTAGATGAAAATTTATTTTTTGTCCCAAAATCAATATTGAATTAATTTTCTGGTATTTATGAAAAACAAAATTGACTAATATTTTTTTCTTTATGTCCTTTATCATTTGTTGTATTATCAAATGTTTTTAAAAGATTATTTCGATCGGAGTTTACTAGAGAAAATTAATTTTATATTTTTGAGTACTTGGCATACTTATCATGAATTTATTAGGACTTTTTTTTTAGTTTTCATATTTGTATGAATTTAATAAAAAAAATTAAGTGAAATTTATATTTTCCCTTCCCAATTTTTTGTCCCATTTTTTTGGTGTGATCAAAGGGGGAGAGTAGTTTATTATGTTCAGGGGGGGGGGTTATGTACATGATTGTAAAATTTTTTATGTTTAATTTTGTTACAATATTTTTTTTTGTTTGTTGTTTATCCCTAACTAAACTTGGGTTGATGCACATCAAAAAGGGGGAGATTGTTGGTGCCCTGGTTAGTTTTGATGTGATCAACCAAGTTAGGTTAGGTCATGTTGGTTTTAATTCCTCATCTAAGTGTGCAGGAACTTAGGTACGGAGGAAGTCGAGCGTAAGCCGCAGTGGACGAGAAGGATTGCACGGGGAACTGAGCCGACGGGCTCAGTACAATCCGAGGGACACGGAAGTTGCGGAAAAGTACACCGGTGGAGCGAGAAGGACGTGCGTGGTGTCCAAGGGACGAGAAGCTGGGAGGAAGGACGCTCGAGGGGCGAAAGGCTGGAGTTGGGTTCGAGTGAGCCTAACTTCGGTTGGCCGGAAATCACCCAGAAGACGAGAATCAAAAAGACTAGTCCAAGCGCCCAAAAGAAATGAAAGAAATGAGAAAATTTGCCCAAAAGAAAAAAAGAAAAATTTTGGTGCCAAAGAAGGATCGAACCTAAGGCCTCTGCAAGAAATATTAAGCCACTTACCATTTGGGATGAAGGGCGATGGCATTAAGGTGTTGCCGCTATTTCTACTTATGGTTTACAACACCGATATGGATTCCAACAGCCATCTCGAGCGAGATAAAGTTTTAATTAAAACAATTAAAACTTAAAGGATAATGTTACATTATCCTTTAATCAAATCCAATGGATGCAGTTTAATCCCATCCAAGATCAACCATCCAGATTACATCCATGGATCAACGGCCATGAGAAATATGATCAACAATCAACAATCCAGATTTATTCTCTTAGGCTATAAATAGACACAGAGGTTTTGCTTTAGAATTCAATTAATTCAATACTATTGTAATTTTCTCTAAAGTCTAGCGATCTTCAAGTGTAAGGCTTCTCCGCCACAAGGAGATTTTATTGAGGTTTAACCGTCTTGGAAGCAACGACCAAGTTGCAACCAAGTTTTTTTTATAGACGAGTTTCCACCACTTTTATTTTATTAGCCGTCTATTCACCCCCTCTAGCCGGACCAACCCGATCCAACAGGCACCAACTCCCTTTGAAATCCAGGGCACAAGCTCGTAACATGTCCTCTAGTACTTGATTCACTCGTTCAGTTTGCCTGTCAGACTGAGGGTGAAAGGCGGTACTGAATCGTAGTTTAGTGCCAAGAGACTTCTGGACGCATTCCCAAAAATGTGAGGTAAAGCGACCGTCCCTATCTGAGATGATGGTCTTGGGAACTCCGTGAAGTCTGATTATCTCCTTAGCATATAATTGAGCTACTTGCTCAATCGAATAGGTCATCTTGATTGCTAGGAAATGGGCAGACTTTGTCAATTTGTCCACAATTACCCATATCGCATCATATCCGTTCGTAGTCTTGGGAAGTCCCGAAATGAAATCCATAGATATATCTTCCCATTTTCATTCTAGAATTGGATGTGGCTGCAGAACTCCTCCGGGTCGCTGGTGTTCCGCTTTCACTCGTTGGCAGGTCAGACAAGTGCTGACATGCTGAGCCACGTCCCTCTTCATACCGAACCACCAGAATTTCTCCTTCAGGTCTTGATACATTTTGGTGGATCCTGGATGCATCGAATAAGGGGTTCCGTGAGCTTCTGCTAATATTTCCTTCCGCATCTCCGGATCATTAGGGATACATAGACGATCCCTAAGGTATAATACTCCACTATCGACGATACGAAAATCATCGCCCTTTCCTTCTAGAATCTCCTGCTTGATTCTCTGAAGACTCGGATCACCATTTTGTTTTTCTAATATGTCGTCGAACAGCGTCAGTGATATGGTCATGGTAGAAAGCTGTCCGAAAATGATCTCGCCCCCGTAATTCATAATTTCTCTTTCGAATGGGCGAGGTAATACCGATAAAGACATCAAGGTGGCACTGGACTTCCGGCTGAGTGCATTGGCCACTTTGTTTGCCTTCCCTGGATGGTAGAAGATCTCGCAGTCGTAGTCCTTCACTAACTCAAGCCATAGGCGTTGTCTCATATTTAGGTCTTTCTGAGTGAAGAAATATCGCAGACTCTGGTGGCCTGTATAAATCCTACACTGCGCACTATATAGATAATGCCTCCATATTTTGAGAGCGAATACCACTGCGGCCAGTTCTAGATTGTGAGTGGGGTAGTTCTTCTCATGTTCTTTGAGTTGTCTAGAGGCGTGGGCAATGACTTTACCACTCTGTATAAGTACAGCTCCGAGTCCCAATTTGGAGGTATCACTGTACATGTCGAAGCTCTGGTTACTTTCCGGAAGAGTAAGAATCGGAGCACTTGAAAGTCTTCTTTTTAGTTCCAGGAAACTCCTTTCGCAGTTTTTTGTCCATTCGTACTTTTTATTCTTCCGGGTGAGAGCCGTTAGAGGGGCTGCAATTCTCGATATGTCCTCCACAAATTTCCGATAATAGCCTGCTAGCCCGAGGAAGCTTCTGATTTCACTGGCGTTCTTCGGCCTGCTCTAGTTACTCACAGCTTCAATCTTTGTTGGGTCTACCATAACTCCATCTTCAGAAATAATATGACCCAAAAAGGCTACTTGGTCGAGCCAGAACTCGCATTTGGAGAACTTTGCGTACAGTTGCTTTTCCCGAAGAATCTGTAACACTATCTTCAGGTGTTCGACGTGCTCTTCTTGGTTTCTTGAATAGATAAGGATATCGTCGATGAAGACGATTATAAATTTGTCGAGGAAAGCCGAGAATACCCAATTCATAAGGTCCATAAACATAGCAGGAGCATTTGTCACGCCGAAGGGCATAACGACGAATTCAAAATGTTCGTACCTTGTTCGGAAAGCCGTCTTCGGAATATCATCCTGTTTTACTCTGACTTGATGATAACCAGACCTCAGATCGATCTTAGAGAGGACGGTGGCTCCCTTCAGCTGGTCAAACATGTCATCTATCCTCGGGAGGGGATACCTGTTCTTGATAGTCATATTGTTCAGCGCTCGGTAATCTATGCACATTCGCATAGATCCATCTTTCTTCTTCACAAACAGTACCGGAGCTCCCCATGGAGATTGACTAGGGCGAATAAGTCCCTTGTCGAGTAACTCCTGTAGCTGTTCCTGAAGCTCTTTTAATTCAGCCAGCGCCATACAGCAAGGTACCTTGGAGATCTGGTTAGTACCAGGAACCAATTCGATCTCGAATTCCACTTCTCTATCAGGAACTAATCCTGGTAATTCACCTAGGAATACCTCTGGGTAATTGCATACAATCCTGACATCTTCTATCTTCTGGTCCTTTGTTTGACTTGCATCGACCACATGTGCTAGAAATCCAGTGTATCCCTTGTCTAACATCTTCTGTGCATTGAGAGCCGATAAGAATTTCCCGGTTCTTTTCCTTGGCTCTTTGATAAATTCAAACATAGAATCTGCCTCGGGTTGGAAGACCACCTTTCGCTTACGACACTCGATAGAAGCACCGTATTTGCTTAGAAAATCCATACCCAATATAACATCATAATCCTGCATGTCGAGTACTATCAGATCGTAGTAGAGTTCTCTTTCTGTGATTCCGACTGGCACAGCATGCAGCATGTGAGTGGATGCCATTATTTCTCCTGAAGGTAGGGTCGTTAAGAACTTGCAGTCTAGAACTTGTGGAGGCATATCTATCTTCTTAGTGTATGACATAGAAATGAACGAGTGTGTTGCCCCAGTATCAAATAATGTAGTAGCATACTGACTGTAAATAAGTATCTAACCTGTGACAACCGTAGAAGCATTTGCGGCATCCTCCTTGGTAATAGAGAAAACCCTGACATTCGTCATAGTTGGTGGGGCCTCCAATCTCTCTTGGCTCATCGGGGTACCTTCCATCTCAGCTTACATATAATGTAGTTTCGCTGGTGCACCCTGGTACTGAACATGCTGTTGGGGAGGTGCTTGGTTCTTAGTAGGACAGTAAGAGGCCATGTCCCCTTCCAATCCGCAGATGAAACACCGGTTCGTACCTTTGCGGCATTCCCTGGGATGCATTTTTCCGCATGTAACGCACAGGGGAAACTTGAACTGTTTATTTGCTGGGCCCCCTTGGGAGTTGTTCCATGGCTTCCGTTTACCACTATGGGTTTCCTTCCAGTTAGCGTTGGTACTCTGAGGTTTCTGACCTCCTGAGTGATAATGAAAGGGAAGAACATTAGGGATAATGAAAGGGAAAGAATCGAGAATCCTGGAGTGAACTTGATTCTTACTTTCATTTAGCGCCTTCCTTTGCTGATTGATATTGTTCAGGTAATGCTCGGTGAGTAGGGCACTACTAAATAGCTCCTCGGCGGTCTGCGGTCTGTTAACTCCGCCGGCCACGTTCAGGGCTATTTCGGGCCGCAACATCTTTAGCATAAGTCTGACCCTTTCTTTCTCGGTGCGGACCAGCTCGGGGCATAGGCGAGCCAGTTGGTTAAATTTCTTTACGGCTTCATTGACTGAGAGGTTACCCTGTCGGAATTCCGTGAACTCGTCGTAGTGTTTGTTTGTGACACGCATATTGAAGAATTCCTCGAAGAATTTTGATTCGAAATTTGTCCACTTCATCTGGTTCACCTGTCTTTTGGCCTTGACCCTTTCCCACCACATTCTGGCATCCCCAGAAAGGCAGAATGATGCACACTTGATCTTCTCATGTTCAGGCCAGTCCAGTAGCTCCATTGTACTTTCCACTGTCTTAAACCATGCTTGGGCGTCCCATGGTTCGCCAGCACCCGAGAAATTTTCCGGTTTCAGCCTTAGCCACTGGATTAGATAAGCTTCTTGTCGTGCTACAGTGGCATGGCCTATCGGAGGGGTTTGTGTAACCGTAGGCGTGACAGGTATCACAGTCTGGTTCACCGGTGGAGTGGTAGAATTTCCTTGCTAGTTCATCAAGGTAGTGATGGTTTGCTGCTACTCAATAACCTGGCGCTGAAGTTCGGTCACTAATTGTATCAGGTCGAGCGAAGCAGTCTCATTAATTTTGTTACTCTGTCTTCTAGTCATGTTTTTCTTCATAAAAGACAAGTAAGGCTAATATAAGTTATTGTTATTCCTACCCGCATATCAAACTCTAAAGTATTCGATATCACAAAGTAAGGTAAGGTATCGTTCATATTTACATATCCTAAAAGTACTCTCTATCATAAGGTATCATTCATACTTGCATATTCTAGAATCATAAAGGAAAGTAAGGTATGCATAGAGGTACTTACTTGGAAGCTGCAGGAAGAAGGCTTGATGTGTGTGTAGTGAGATGGCAATAGGCTCTGATACCAACTTGTAACGCCCGCCCTTCCCGCCCTACGATGTAGGCGAAAGGCGACGCTACGCGAACATACATATACGCATATAAAGATCTTAATGCAGCAGAATAATTTAAAACTTCATACATATGCGTTTAAAACATGCAATTAAAACTTGAATCATGATGACATGTCTGAACTATCCTTCTTAAACATGGTCACTTGTAAACATAGCATTGTCGTAACATAAAAATAGGTGAGACATAACATTCTTGAACATGCTTGCAGTAAACATAACTTATCCTACCATCAAGCTTAAAGACAACATATTGTTCTAGACGAACACATCATGGTATAGCATGTTAACATCATAATTTAGCAATGATAAGTATAGCAATAAAGCATGATATAGGAATCCACATAAGTTGTTCATAAGTAACATAAGTAATAAAATCTTCCTAGTAAGTTGTTCTTTAGAAAAAACCATCATAAATTATAGCATGATAACTAAAGATGACAATGCATCATAAGACATATGACAATTATGAGTAATAGGATCTTTTCTTTTTCTTTTGCCATGTCACTGCCACACACACACACTTGCCCCTCCTGCTGCTTCCCTTAGCTTAGTATCCTCTTGCTTGATCTACGGTATAAGAAAATAAAACTTATAAGCACATAGGATAGTAAGACCCTTTCCTACTCACTAAAACCATTCGTCACATATCATGGAAAGGGCATAACATAAAGAGTGTAACATAAGGCAAAAGCATATCATGAGAAGGTATTCATAAAGCATTTGACATGAGGAGGCATATAGATGTACATGAATACACATAATCAAATAGAAGTGCTTAACATGTAATGAAAGTGAATAGAGCTCATGGCATAAGAAGTACTTGACATAAAATATAAGCACATAAAATACTTAACATAGAGAAGTTCTTGACATAAAACATAAGCATATAAAATACTTGACATGGAATAGATGCATAACATGAATGAATGCATGAATTAAATGCACATAACATAAGGATGCTTATTTGAAAATCATAATTATAAGTACTTAAACATAAATCTCAGCATCATGGGGGGCCCCGGCTTGTACCACATACATCCATCATTTGCGCGCATCCCTAAGTAAATGCGAGGTAGCTAGTCTCGACCTACTAGGGTACTAGGTTACCTATAACCTAGGGACATCTACGGTAGTCCAGAACCGAGGACAGCTATGGTAGTCCCAGAACCGAGGCTTTCTAAGGAGCCCATCCCTGTTGGACAGCTATGGTAGTCCCAGAACCGAGGACAGCTATGGTAGTCCCAGCACCGAGGCTTTCTAAGGAGCCCATCCCTTGGACCTTACTTGGGTCCGGTACAAGCCCATCCATAATGTTAAATAGCTTCACATGCTTCTTTTTACATCATAAGAAATGCTCTTGGTATTTCATCATTCATAGAACTTACATAGCATAATTAAAGACATAAACATGATCTTAATACATGAAGCATGGTATAAAGAATTCTTAGCATTTCATCATTCATAGTTAATGCATAACATCATTAAGCCTTAAAGGCACAAACATAGACTTGATTCATAAGGTATGTCATGCACACATCATTATGCCTTAGAGGCATGAACATCATCTTCATTCATAAGACATGACATACATACATAATTATGCCCTAAGGCATAAACATCATCTTAGTTCATAAAGCTTGTATGATCATGGTACATAAGGTAAGCATGCATAGATAAGTTTTTACATACATGGCACATATCATATAGCATACATGATCATGGTATCTATCTTAAAGCATGCATGGGTAGGATCCATATGAACATGATACATACTACATAGGTTCATGACATTCAACATAAACATGCGTAGGTCTACATAACCATAATATATATCTCATCATACATATGTTCAAGGCCTTTAACCTAATGCATGCATAATTCTACATAAACATGATGCATACTTCACAACACGTGTTCAAGGTATATGGTTTAAAACATGTTGGATCGAGAAAACCGATAGAGGGGGGGGGTGAATATCGAAAATCATTCGGATTTTAAGTAAGAGTAAGTACGCAGAGGAAATAAAATAAACAGCACACAGATACAGTCGATTTACTTGGTTCGGAGCCTGTGTCGACTCCTACTCCAAGGCCCACGGTCGTTGACCGTTTACTTTGGGCAATTCTATATACGTGCAGAATTGTTTACAAAGATTTGATTACAAATAAGTGCAATAATAATATTAAAATTTCGATCTTCGTTATCGACGTCCGGAGTGGTTTGACTTGTTCGGGGCAGCGGGACGTCGTCGGCTCGAGTTGGAGTGTTTCTGGAGCAAGGCACGAGCGTAGAAGATCGTTGGGGCGTTGAGAGAACAGTTATGTTGAAGCCTTGGTCGAGGGGTCCTTATATAGGGTCAGGGGGCGCCCCCCACGTGGCCTCCGATCCGCAGTGCTCTCGGTCAGAGTCTATCTTCTGGATCCGCATTGACCGGGGCGCCCGGAGCGCTCGGGGCGCCCGCATTGACCGGGTCAAAGTCCTATCGCCTTGGCTTCGAGGGGTTCGGGTTCGATGTTGCGCATGGGAGCGCCCACAGCGCAGGGGGCGCCCGGCCCAGTATGTATTCGAACCATTTTTCTTGTTACTTGTTTTTATGGCCCTTGGGGGCGCCCGGGACGCTCTGGGCGCCCTACTCAGCTACTGCCTCTCTCCTTTGAGGCTTTCTGAGCTGCAGACACACGTTCCTTCGGTCCTGCATCCAGGGTTAGTCCAAAACACAATAACATAATAATATTAGATTATACAGCCTTAGCTGTCTTGGTTCTGACTTTGGTCTCCAAAATGGAGCCCTAGGTCGAACTGACGCCTACTGTTCCCTCGACGGGGAACGCGCCCTCACCTACTCCTCTCGGGAGAATTTACCTGATGCCAACCGTTCCTCTGGTTGGACTTTTGCCTGACGGTCCTTTGTCAGGTCTTGGATGTCGAGCTGCCCTTCGATCGGTGCCTAGCATTCCTTCGCTAGGGCTTTAGTCCCAAGCTGTCCTTCGCCTGGAGCCTAGCAGTCCTTCGCTAGGTCTTGGATACTGGCAGTCCTTCGCCAGTTGCCTAGCAGTCCTTCGCTAGGTCTTGGATACTGGCAGTCCTTCGCCAGTTGCCTAGCAGTCCTTCGCTAGGGCTTGGATACTAGCAGTCCTTCGCCAGTTGCCTAGCAGTCCTTCGCTAGGGCTTGGATACTGGCATTCCTTCGCCAGTTGCCTAGCAGTCCGTCGCTAGGGCTTGGATACTGGCAGTCCTTCGCCAGGTGCCTAGCAGTCCTTCGCTAGGTCTTTGTCTCTGCACACTTGAGTAACATTGTTAGATCACAAACAAACTTAACTTTGAATCCTTTGCCAATATCAAAACAAGGTTCGATATGGTGCTTCCTGCACCAACAATCTCCCCCTTTTTGATTTATGGCAACACAATTCAAAGTTAAGTATAAACATATAACAATTAAGAAATGATGGAGTATGAACAGTATAACTGTAGATAAAAAAAAATTATACTCCCCCTAAATCCCTGAATACTTGTGTTATAACCCTTAACTTTGACCTTTAACCCTTAACTTTGACCTTTCCTCCCCCTTTGACATATATCAAAAAACATACATGGGCGAACAAGGTATCTAATAAATTTAAGTAAGAGAGTTTAAAAAAAACATAGTTTTCAAGAAAAAACTTTAAGTAATGAGAAATTTCCTTGGAACATATTTTGTGCATTAAAACCCATTTTTACTTGGAAAAATCTTTATGTAAACAAGTTTTTGCTGAAACATAGAATTTTTGCTTAGAAACATTTGTTTACTAAGAATGATTTTACTTAGAAAAAATTTCAAAATAAATGTACTTAGTGCTTTTAGAGGTTTTGAAAGTACTTTGAAGATACTTAGACTAATTTTAAAGCACTTAAAAATACTTAGTAAAAACAAGATAATATTTAAAATTCTCTCCTGGCTATATATCAATAAGGAACTTTTTGAAAGAAGATTTAAAAAAGATTTATGTATCAGAGCTTTTGAAAACATAAAAATACTTAGCATAATTCTTGAAAGTATAGCACAAAACTATAACTGCATCAACAAAACTCCACTTAAAAAATATTTTATATTTGTAGGTAAGTCTTTTAGAAACTTCATGCACTTAGAACACTATTGCCTTTACAAGTATTAGAACTTTTCAAAACATTATACTTTGAAAAATAGAAGTACTTTTTGAAGATTATGAGTACTTTTAAACATAATATTTTTAGAAAAATTTAATGTTATTTTGAAAACATAATAATTTGCTTGACTAGATTTCTTTTCCAGTCTGAGACAATCCTAGGAACCCTTGTTAACTACAAGGATATTTTCCTAAGTGTCCTGAAAATTCTCAAGATTCAAGCAAATACTTTTAAAGGTATTTCAAAAATGATTTACTAAACCATATTTTTAAAGGCAAATTACTTGTATTTTCAAAAGAATTTTGAAAACTTAATGTATTAAAACATATTATTTTGAAATGTTCAATAATTCATTTAATTTAACCTCCCCCTAAATTTGATATAGTCCTTAGAAGCTTGTTGACCACAAGTATTCTTCTTCTAAGTCTTTAGGGTTTAGTTTAGATCAAAGGAATTTATCTAACAATTTCAAAACAAATAATTACCAAAAAAAATTTTAGAAATTCTTCTTTTGACTCAAACTCCCCCTAAATTTGACACATCCTAGGAGTCCTTATAGATCATGAAGTGGACCTTCCTTTGTGTCTTTAGGGTTTATTAAAATCAAAAGAATAACTTTGGATAACTTTCAAGGAGATACGTTTTTGAAAATAGTTTTTGAAAAAATATTTTGAAATGATAATTTTTAAACAGATAGTAGTATACGAAGGTTTTTGAATCACTTTTTGAAAACCTTATCGACATGATAATAAGATTTAGAGCATAAGGTTATTGAGAAGCAATTTAATTTTCGAAAAGAAAAAAAAAATAACTCCCCCTGTATCTGACACAGTCTGTGTTTTATCTAAGTTCCTTAAGGGACTTCAGTGTTGACCAGGTTTTACTATGAGGACTAGGGTTGACTATTTTGACCAAGTTAATGACTAAATCAGACCAAGCCCTAGATTCTCTTTAAAGTAAGTCTATTGTGATATTTAACATGAAATTCAATATTTTGAAAAAAAAATTGTTAGAGTTGAAAAAGTAGGGTACAGTAAACAGAGTTAAAAAAAATGGAGATAATTTTGAATACCTTTTGAAAACATTTTTTTTTATTTGAAAGGATAGTGATTCATGCTTTTAGGTCCTAGATGTCTCACCCAGTTCTACGTGGTCAAGCATGTTAACCTTATGGGTTTTGTGAGACAAATACTTTAATAAATGATTGACAATAATTAAATTGAATTTTGAGTATAATTAATTGAAAATAATTAAGTTGAATTTGAGAATAATTAAGAGTAATTAAGTTGAATTTTGAGAATGATTAGTTGAGAATAATTAAGTTGAATTTTATTTTGAATTATTTTGAATTTGATTGAATTTAAATTGATTTAATTGAATTTAATTGATTTAATTAAGATTTAATTGAATTTAATTGAATGAAGTTAATTGATTTAGTTGGTTGGGTTGGACTCAACTTTTAGGTCCTAAGCATCTCACCCATTTCTAAGTGACAAAACAGGATATCCTTAACTGTTTTGTGAGATGTATATTTTAATAAAAAGATTTATTTTGAAAAGGTCATGATTAATTTTGAAAAGTTAAATTAATTTGTAAACCCAATTTATTTTGAAAGGAGATATTTGAATCTAAAATTAACTGAAAATTTGTGTTAGATTCGAATTTAACAAAGAGTAAATTGAATTTGAATTTCAAAAATTGGCTTCCAGGTCTTGGCGAGGCACAAGGTCTTCTTTGGCCGTAGCCCTATGGGATCATCCACCCTTTCCTTGACAAAGCCTTTTAGTGAAATTTCATCTTCAAAATTACTTTTTGATAAATTCTGGTCTAACTAGTTTGGATCTTGAATCGGTAGCTTCGGCTAGTTCTGCCAAAATGGCTTCCCTAACGTACTATCATCTCACCTCCACCCAATACTATGTTGTTCAAATTTCAATTAACTCTTTTAGTCCTTAAACTAATCAGTCCTAATTTTAAGCAAAAAAAATAAACATAAAAAGAAACATACAATTAAAACAAACAATTATCTAAGTAAGGTCACCATTGGAGTAATATTTCAGATTTTCAAAATTAGCAAGATTATGAATTAAATTTTCTAACGTATTAAATTTATACGAATTAATTACGTTATTTGAGATAAATAAAGGATTTTCAAATATTGAAAATTTACCTTTTGATTCCCGGTTGGGAATCTCCCCCTTGATACTTGTCATCTTTCTTTTTTGTTTCTTTATCATTTTGTAGTGAGCATGAGCTAATCGGGATAGTTTGGTTCGATCTCCTTCTTTGTCGTCAAGTTCTGAGTCTGAGTTGGACTCCGGTACTAGTTGAGGCCACTTTTGTAGTTCTCTTGGAGTTTTCCCTGCAATGAAAACTATACCTTCCTCGACCATTGCATTATCAGCTTGATTATTTAACCTTAATTTAGAAGAAAATGATTCGAAATTAGTTACCAACTTTATCTCAGAAAAATCGTCGTCTGACTCAGGTTCGATTTCGACATTGGATGTCGAGTCTGACTCGGTTGTCTGTGCTTGGACCGAGACTGCATGACAACTTTGGTAATCTTCTTCTTCATTTGATTCATCCGATGATTCGAACATCTCTCCTTCAAAGACCTCAATATCGGAGCTCTTTTCGTGTAGGTTGAGTAGCTTCTCCCACATTTCTTTAGCACATCCATATGAACCGACTAGCTTGAGTTGTTCGTTGGTTAGACCGCATTGTATGATTACTGTTGCCTTAGCATCAGTCTCGATCTTCCTCAGAGTTGGTTCATCCAATTTGTCCCAAGCGATCGATGTTCCATCTTCCGTGGGGAATCTGAACCCCGTTTGGATTATCGACCATAAATCTAGATTAGCCTTCAGGTGGGATTCCATTTGACTTCTCCAGGAGTTGAAATTCTCGCCAGAGAAGAGCGGTGGACGAATGCTATTCCATTCTTGAATGACCATTTAAAAATGATCCTTGCACACAAGAGAAATAAAAATATACTAAGACTTGGTCTTGGATTAGTAGTGCGGGAGAAAAAGAATTGCCAAGAATAAATATTACACGACTTTCGAGGCATAATAATTTTTTTTTAAATATTGATTTTGTCAATTCTGATTAATATTGAAAAAGTTAGAATTTAATATTTGGAAAAAACTTTGCTCGAATTAAAGTAGCATGAATTTCGAGAAAAATATTAAAATAATAATAAAAAAAAGTTTATGACAAATTTTCAAAATTTGTTCGTTTTATAAATTCTAACTTATGGTGAAAAAATAAAAATTCAAAATTGAAAAAGGCGTAAGGATTTTTTAAATCCACCTACAGATATTATTTATATAAAATAAAAAGCGAACGAGATTGAGTTGCGTTGATTAATAAAAAGAAAAGAAATAAAATAAAAAATTCGTAAATCCAAAAAAAACTTTCAAACTGGTGGTTGCACCAAGTTTGAACTACCCCGCTCTGATACCACTTGTTGGATCGAGAAAACCGATAGAGGGGGGGGGTGAATATCGGAAATCGTTCGGATTTTAAGTAAGAGTAAGTACGCAGCGGAAATAAAATAAACAGCACACAGACACAGTCGATTTACTTGGTTCGGAGCCTGTGTCGACTCCTACTCCAAGGCCCACGGTCGTTGACCGTTTACTTTGGGCAATTCTATATAAGCGCAGAATTGTTTACAAAGATTTGATTACAAATAAGTGCAATAATAATATTAAAATTTCGATCTTCGTTACCGACGTCCGGAGTGGTTTGACTTGTTCGGGGCAGCGGGACGTCGTCGGCTCGAGTTGGAGTGTTTCCGGAGCAAGGCACGAGCGTAGAAGATCGTTGGGGCGTTGAGAGAACAGTTATGTTGAAGCCTTGGTCGAGGGGTCCTTATATAGGGCCAGGGGGCGCCCGGGACGTCGGGGGCGCCCCCACGTGGCCTCCGATCCGCAGTGCTCTCGGTCAGCGTCTATCTTCTGGATCCGCTTTGATCGGGGCGCCCGGAGGGGTCGGGGCGCCCGCATTGACGGGTCAAAGTCCTATCACCTTGGCTTCGAGGGGTTCGGGTTCGATGTTGCGCATGGGGGCGCCCGCAGCGCAGGGGCGCCCGGGAGCAGCGGGGAAGCCCGGGAGCAGCGGGGGCGCCCGACCCAGTATGTATTCGAACCATTTTTCTTGTTACTTATTTTTATGGCCCTTGGGGGCGCCCGGGACACTCCGGGCGCCCTACTCAGCTACTGCCTCTCTTCTTTGAGGCTTTCTGAGCTGCAGACACACGTTCCTTCGGTCCTGCATCCAGGGTTAGTCCAAAACACAATAACATAATAATATTAGATTATACAGCCTTAGCTGTCTTAGTTCTGACTTTGGTCTCCAAAATGGAGCCCTAGGTCGAACCGACGCCTACTGTTCCCTCGACGGGGAACGCGTCCTCACCTACTCCTCTCGGGAGAATTTACCTGATGCCAACCGTTCCTCTAGTTGGACTTTTGCCTGACGGTCCTTTGTCAGGTCTTGGATGCCGAGCTGCCCTTCGCTCGGTGCCTAGCATTCCTTCGCTAGGGATTTAGTCCCAAGCTGTCCTTCGCCTGGCGCCTAGCAGTCCTTCGCTAGGTCTTGGATATTGGCAGTCCTTCGCCAGTTGCCTAGCAGTCCTTCGCTAGGGCTTGGATACTGGCAGTCCTTCGCCAGTTGCCTAGCAGTCCTTCGCTAGGGCTTGGATACTGGCAGTCCTTTGCCAGTTGCCTAGCAGTCCTTCGCTAGGGCTTGGATACTGGCATTCCTTCGCCAGTTGCCTAGCAGTCCTTCGTTAGGGCTTGGATACTGGCGTCCATTGCCAGTTGCCTAGCAGTCCTTCGCTAGGGCTTGGATACTGGCAGTCCTTCGCCAGGTGCCTAGCAGTCCTTCGCTAGGGCTTTGTCTCTGCACACTTGAGTAACATTGTTAGATCACAAACAAACTTAACTTTGAATCCTTTGCCAATATCAAAACAAGGTTCGATATGGTGCTTCCTGCACCAACAAAACATTCATGAATAAAACCTACTAAAACATGACACATAACATAAGCATACAAGGTTGTGATGCATAGCACATAAAGTTAGGTTTTAGGCATCATAAAATTCATACAACATGCTTGAACATATAACTACATCATAATAAGCTATAAACAAGTACACTTGAAACCTTAGACTAACCCAAACCCTAGACTTGGTGCTTGGCCGAAAGTTGTAGATGAAAGTCCCATTATTCAAGTAACATGTGAGGTACCATAAGTAACATAACACCCATACAATACATACAATGCCATAGGAAGCCATTAGAACACATGATTGGGGCTAACCCTAATTTCCTAGCATGGGAATGGGTCTTGGCCGAAACCCTAGAGGGGTCATAAAGACATGAAAAAATTCATATAACTCAGAATTAACATCCATTGTATCAAAGGGAATCATAATAAGCATGCTTGGAGGGTTAGATCAAATCCTAACCATGAAATGGGAGAGGGGCCGAAACTTCATAGGGATTTTGGGTGCTACAAAAATTCCACAACTCACAATTCATTCTTATTTTATCATGAGAAAGCATTAGGAAGTATAAGTGAGGTCTTAATATCATCCCAAGCCCTAAAATGGTGCTTGGCCGAAACCCTAGAGGAGCCCTAATTCCATAGTTTTCTCAACATAGATCCCAAACAAATCTTAAATCAAGAAAAACAACATAAAAACTATTATACCATAGGTGAGGGAGTCTTACCTCTTGTTATCTTGGTTATAAACCTTAAATAGAGAAAAAAGTGAAGACCTTCTTGACCTTAGAACACCCCTTGCCCTTGTAGCCTTATAGGAAAAACTTGGATCTTCAAGAGGGAGTCCACTTGTGAAGTTTTCCAAGGGGAAAGCTCCCTTGTGGCTCACGGCAAGAAGGAGGAAGAAGAGAGGAGAGGAAGAGACTTGGTGGAAGAAAAGAAGAGAAAAGTAACTTAAGCCTCTTCACTTCTCATCCATCTCTTTTATACTAAGTGAAGGGGCATGGTGCCTCTTCACATGGTGCCTCTTCCACTTCCTTTAGCCTCAACTAAATTCTTCTTTCTTTTCCAATAGCACCCCCTTGCTAGGTGAATTAGTTAGTACATGCATGATGAGGCTTTGCCTCTATTCTAGGTCCAAAGTTCAATCCTTGGTGCAAGCACTTCCTTTTTATCCCATTTACTCTTATTTTTGGCAAGGCCCACATAAGAGCCCACTAAGAGTTATGCTAATATTCCTAATTAGAATTTATTTCTATTTATGTTAAAATTCTACCCAAGGTCCACTAATAGCCATGGTACTAGAAGGGTCCATGTAAGGCCTGTTGGGTATGGCTTGGTGGGTTTCCCAAGCGGATACCTGGTCTATCCGAGAGACCTCTCTATGCCTACGGATTAAAAAATTTAATCTGAATAGAGTGTCGTTTACCATCGACCGTCTCGTGCTGTATCGAACGATTCAAATTGCAACTTAGCCAATTACCAAAATTGGTCTTACAATTTGCTCGACTGTTCGACCGCGGAAAAGGCGACGAGTTGATCGCCGGCTTTTGTGTTTATGATCGGGGTCCAGTTAAATAATTATTGACTATGATTCGTAATCAAAATAATTAAATAACAAATATGAAATGACGAGGCAATTGAATAAGGTACAAATAAGAATGAAAGGAGCCAAGGAAGAATATACCTTCCGTTACCTTACGATCTTCTACCGTATAACCCTCCCCTCTTGGACATCGTGTGGGCGACGATCTACCAAGAACCGTGGTCACCAAGTCGATCCCTTCTCCTTGCGTCAACCAATCCCTAACAAAAGGGTGCCGCCGGTCGCTCCAAGGAGATAATCCAAATACAAACCCTACTAATCCTCTCCTCCTCTACTGCAACTTGTCTGAGCAACTTCGCTTGGAGAAGAAATTTCTCCACCAGTTGTGCCATGAGCAACTTTGCTCTCTCCACAAGTTGCCGTGAGCAACTTTTCTATTTTCTCTCTATCCTCCACAAGTTGCCGTGAGCAACTTTTATAGGAGAAGGCCACCAAAGAGCATGAGCATGCGTTGTTTCATCCAATTAATTGCATGCGTTTCATGAGTTTCCAATTAAGCCAATTAATTGCATTCATTGCAATTAATTGGAGAAAATGCATCCAATTAATCGTGGAGGAAAACACATCCAATTGGAGAAAACGCATCCAATTAAAAGATTAATTGCCGCATGTAATTAATCGTAGAGAAGAAGCCGTTTGTAATTAATCGGTGGAGCGTTTTTCCTAATTGCATGCCATGCAATTAATCGGAGAAGGATTAATTGCCGCATGCAATTAATCGGTGGAGATACTTTTCCTAATTGCATGCCATGCAATTAATCGGTGGAGAAGGCTTGGAGGAGTTCTCATTGCATGCCGATGTAATTAATCGCCGCATAGAGAAAAAGAGAGAGAGAGGAGGAGAGGAGAAAAGAAACCTAGGATTTTCTTGTGTTCCATTAGATTTTCCATCAACTTGGTTCCATGCCACCATGAGGTATATATAGGGCTACGATAGGGACCATTAGGAGGAGTTGGATCTTGGCCCACTAATGGACCCGGTCCATTAATAAGGATCCATTCCACTAAAGGGCCCTCATTGACTTACCTCACCAACCCCCATATTTACATATGGGCTCCACTTATTACGAGTCGTCCATCCCCCCGAGTTTAAGATTTCGAATGCCCGTTAATTAATTAAATTACTGACAATTTAAATTAATTAACTTCTGGATCCTTGACTAGTACCACTCGACCTTATCATCATGCTGGATCAAATCCACCTGCAGGGTTTAGCATGATGAACCTTTAGAGCTCATCAAGGGGCATCATCAACCTGACTCACCAGGACACGGATTCCGTCAATAATCAATGGCACATCATATTATTAATATTATCTCCCAACTTACCGGGCCTATCAATCTAACAGAATAGATCTCACCCATTGGTAAATTAAAGAAATAATAGTTAATAATATATGCCCGTTATTATATCGGGATTAAGGGATTGTACTCCATAATAAAGTCTGAGGTCCTATCCAATTATCGAGTCAGTATAAATTGGATAACCTCGTGTTTTGGTCCTGCTCAATGTACTCAAAGCACACTAGTGTAATCCTATGGTCAAGACCAACCACACCTAATTACACTACAACCATTCCGATAGGTTGTCCAATTCCATCTCGGTTGTGGGCCTCTATTTATACTAAGCAAGGAACTGATAACATGATCTTCCGTGTGACACCACACACCATGTTATCTACAATGCAAAGTAATTGGACTTCATGCATGTACTAATATAAACAGGCACCTAGTGTAGTTGTGATTCTCTTTTCAAAATAAAGATGTTCATATATATAAAAGAAGCATTTCTTTCAGTATACACATCTATCAATCTCCCACTTATACTCAAAGACTTTGCTGTTCTCTCACTATCATACATCTGACTCCCATATCCTCCACATGTCGATCAAAAGCTCTAGCTAGAAGAGCTTTAGTGAAAGGATCTGTCAGGTTGTCCTCTGATGCAATCTTGGTGACAACCACTTCACCTCGCTTTACGATTTCTCGTATCAGATGGTACTTGCGCTCTATGTGTTTACTTGCCTTATGGGCTCGTGGTTCCTTCGAGTTTGCAACTGCACCACTGTTATCACAAAAGATTGTGATAGATCTTGGTAAATCAGGAATCACATCCAAGTCCATGATGAAGTTCCTGAGCCATACAACTTCTTTAGCTGCCTCTGAGGCTGCCACATACTCAGCTTCCATGGTGGAGTCCGCTATGCATTTTTTTCTTGACACACCTCCAAACAATGGCTCCACCTCCTAAAGTAAATACAAATCCTGAGGTAGACTTACTCTTGTCCCTGTCTGACTAGAAATCCGAATCTGTATAACCCACAGGGACTAATTGGTCTGCCCGATAAACCAGCATATAATCCCTAGTCCGTCTCAGGTATTTTAATATATGCTTTATCGCATTCCAATGTCCCTGTCCAGGGTTACTTTGATATCTTCTAACCATGCCCACGGCAAAATAGATGTCTGGTCTCGTACATAACATAGCATACATTAGGCTTCCTACTGCCGAAGCATAAGGAATCACCTTCATTTCCTCTATCTCCTTTGATGTTTTCGGACACATCTCCTTGGATAGAGGAACTCCATGCCTGAAGGGAAGGAAACCCTTCTTAGAGTTTTCCATGTTAAAACGAGCCAGGACAGTGTCAATATATGAAGCTTGGGATAAGCACAACATCCTTTTCTGGCGATCCCTTATGACCTTGATCCCAAGGATGTGTCCCGCTTCTCCTAAGTCCTTCATATCAAACTGTTTTGACAACCAGACCCTTACGTCTGATAACACTTTGACATTGTTGCCAATTAACAAAATGTCATCTACGTAAAGTACAAGAAATACCACTACGTTTCCATCACATTTCTTATATACACATGACTCATCCGGGCTTTGAGTAAATCCATATGACTGGATTACTTCATCAAAGCGAATGTTCCATGATCGCGAAGCTTACTTCAATCCATAAATGGTCCGATTAAGCTTGCATACTAGATGCTCTTTGCCCTTTTCAATGAACCCTTCTGGCTGTTTTATGTAGATGGTCTCCTCAAGACTTCCGTTAAGGAAAGCTGTCTTGACATCCATCTGCCATACCTCATAGTCCATATGAGCTGCTATAGACAAGAGAATCTGGATCGACTTGAGCATGGCTACCGGTGAAAAGGTCACCTCATAATCGATACCCTCTTTCTGAGTATACCCTTTCGCAACAAGCCTAGCTTTGAAGGTCTCAACCTTCCCGTCTGATCCTCTCTTTCTTTTATAGATCCACTTGCATCCAATGGCTTTTACACCATCGGGTAGTTCTACTAGCTTCCAGACATGATTAGAATCCATAGATTCTATCTCAGAGTTCATTGCCCTTCGCCAAGAATCTGCATCCTTATCTTGGAGGGCCTCGTCATAGGTCCAGGGATCTGGTTCATGTTTACCAGAGACCAAGTCTGATGACTCCCCCAAAAACATGAACCTTTCAGGCTCTCTAACAACCCTCCCACTGCAACGAGGCAGCACCTGTGTATCTTCTATGACACGCGGTGCAGTGACATGTGGTGTATCTTCTTGTACAATTGGTCCTAAAGTTGGAACGTCCCCTCTTAACTCTTCAAGCACTAGTCTACTCTTGGGCTTATGGTTCATCACATAGTCTTCTTCTAAGAATCTGGCATTCGTGCTAACGATTACCTTCTGATCCTTAGGATTATAGAATAGACCACCCTTCGTTCCTCTAGGATAGCCTAAGAACAAACATACCTCCGTACGAGATTCCAACTTATCAGTATCTCCCTTCAGCACATGTGCTGGACTACCCCAAATGCGAACATGTCTTAGACTGGGCTTGCGCCCAGTCCACAGTTCTGTTAGAGTAGAAGGGACTGACTTTGACGGAACCAAGTTCAGTATGTACGCTACCGTTTCCAGAGCATATCCCCAGAATGAATCAGGTAAGTCTGAATAGCTCATCATTGACCTAACCATTTCCATAAGAGTCCTATTCCTTCTTTCTGCCACACCGTTCTGTTGGGGCGTATGATGGACCCGATTTAGCTAATTAGAATTGTCACGAAATGTGTGGATCCGTCAGAATTTAGAATATTTATAAAATGCTAGAAACCCTTTTTGTAATCAAAATATGAAAATGTAGTAAAGGGGCCACAGGTAGTATTTTTCCAAGGGACTAGTTGTTGTTGTGTGATTCATGCTCGTATTTATGTGTCGTTTGTGAATTTTGGGTTTCAAATTAAATCTGGGTTTTGGGTTGCAATTCGGAAATGAAAACTCAATAGAAAGAAGAAAACTTAACCATGGAACTTACAAGTGATGACAAGTAATAATTCAACCAACAGGGCACTTAATCATTTAATGCAAATTTGCAAAATTCAGGAAATCAAAGCTGAAATCAAATCTATCCTAGTCCTGATTGACAATAATTCAGAGTTTTGCTTCAGTGATTGCTATTCAAAACTAGCCAAACGCTAAACAATTTTTCCCTAATAAAAAATGAAGTCTCCTTGATACAACTTCCCGACATGATATTCTTTTTGTAGGAAACGGCAGTTACAACTCAGAAATGGTTTGAATGCAATTGGGACTGAAATCAAGGGCAAGAGTACACTAAGAATTGAGTTAAACTTGGGTCCAATAAGTGCTGAATTCTCCACTTGATACTGTTAGTGATATGAGAGAAGTGTCCTAAGGTAATCGCCTTATGATTGTAAACATTTATTTTAATAAATGATAATTCACTATTTGAGTATACATGTTTGTGTATTTGATTGGGATCTTAAACTCATCTACTGAATGTCCGCAATACAACTCACAGCATAAGAGAATTTGTGATGGGATCACAACTAGTGATTATCTCTAAATGTGCAAATGTGATGTATTAAAAATATCCCTAGTCGATGAATTGATAAATACGGACACTATCAATTCTGTTGAGACTAGCATGGGTTATTCTCTAATCAGCTGATTTTCACTGGCTGGCGACATTGGGATGCCCGGAGATAAACATGGATGCTAGTTAAGGGAACTAGTTCATTGGAGTGACTAGCTGTAAGACTTCATATGGTTATCTATATAGATATGTCAATGAAGTTCTTACTGCGGCTTAAGTGCGATGTTCCTTTGACTTGCGGTGTTCAAGTCATCTTGGTCATGGAGACTTATACTTTAACATCTTAAGCAAGCATCTCCAAGGAGGTGTGGACCCAGGATGATTGGGTATAAGCCGAAGTGCCCGAAGATGTTTGAACAGCCTACAAAGGATTCACCACTCCTTGCGAGGAGATGTATACCCAGGCCTATCGTCGGATTGTTACTCAAAGCCTCTGGCCAGAGCATATCATGTTTAGAGTGCGAGTCTCTAAAATACATGAGAGTAATTAGAAATCCAAAGGACGAGAAAGACATTACTTGGGCTAGGTGTGACGTAGTCAGTCTAGTGGGGACTGACACAAACAGACCATGTCCTGAACCAAGTGGGTATAAGATGGTGAAGGGAATGAGGCACGATTCATTAGAGCTGCTGAAAGGTTTCGGAATTCTTTCTGAGGTCAACCGTTGATCTTTCGATTAATTGGGGGTCATGATGTACTACTAGGTGCCACTCATGATCGTTCTATAATTAGTTGATTATAGACGGCCAACATAAATCGAAAGCCTATTTAGTCACACGCACTACGAGTAATCCGAGGGATTTAAAACGAGTTGAAAATTAGATTTTCCAATCAAGAGAAATAAGTCGAATCTGAATTTATCAGAGGCGCAATGGAAGCTAAAAATGGCTAAGTCTTTTGAAGACTTATTGGGCGAATTAAATGAGTTTAATTCGCGATCGGTTCGGCTCGGTTTGGCCGGCCAAAGAGGGTGCCAAACCCCTTTGTAGTGGCCGGCCATTAATAAGGGGATAAACCAATTTAATTGGTTTAATTAATAAAATAAATCTAGCGCGATTTGTTTTATAAATTATGGATAAATAAATTTGTATAAAGAAATTTATATAAATAAATTTATAGAAATTTATTCCTTTTATGGAAGTTAAAATAATCCATGAATTGGTTTATTTTAATTTTATAAAATCAATTATGAATTGATTTTTCCATAATAAGAAAATTTATAAATTTCTTATATAATTTATTCCATAATTAAAGGAGAGGAGAATTTGTTTTATTATAAAGTTAGTTATAATAAAACTAGGCTTAACGGAATAAGTCATAAGAAACTTTATAAGATAAATTTCTTATGATAACTAATTCCGTTAATTCCGTTAAAAGAGAGACTTGGTAAGGGAGAAGCCACTATATAAAGGAACCAAAGGCAAGCCTTGAATTCCAATCGATATAGAGCCTTCAAGAGATTAACTCTCTCCCTCTCTCTCTTATTCTCTTCCCTTCCTTTCTCCTTCCCACCTAGGGCCGGCGCCCCCTTGGGCATCCTAGGGCCGGCGCCCTTCCTTGAGAGCTAGGGCCGGCGCTCCATTCAATCCAAGAGGTTGCCGTGAGCTATCAACACGAAGGAGAAGCCAACCAAGAAGAAGAAGAAGCGGATCACATCTCCTTCCTTCTCGGAATTTTGATTCCGTTAACTTGTTGGTTAGTTTCCTATTTTCTCTCTTGATCTTCTAGTTGTGCCTTTAGAGAATCTAGTAGTTCTCGTCGGCACAAAACTCGTGACTTTGCGAAGTCATCCCGAAGAGAACTCGGCGTGGACGCGAATAGAGGCGGAGCTTCCAAGGGACGCTACGGTTGGATCTCGTCCCTTACTTCGAGTTACGCGAGGTACTTAGTAAATTAGTTTACTTTTCCGCAAAGTTTTATTTATGATATGTCCACACATAAGGTTGCATGCTAGATACGTGGTTAAATAATTTGGAAATTATTTTATGCTAATTCTTCCGCTGCACGTAAAAATTTAAATTTTACGAACCCGTATCCTTGTCAACATGCACCCGGTCCCAACAGTGGTATCAGAGCCGGTTAGTGTTCGACATAATCATATAATTGTTTTGCGGAAAACTTTGTCATGATCTCAATTTTGGAAAAAATTTTCAATTATGGAAACTTTCAAATTATAATAAATTTTAGATTTAGGAATTTCTAAGTTTGGAAATCCTCATGAAATTTCGCAAACTTTTGAAATTTTCTAGTTTTTGAAATTTTATAATAATTGTGAAAACTTCCCATCTTTGGAAACTTTCCAATTTTGGAAATTTTTCTATTTTAGAAATTTTCCAATTTTGGAAATATGTAAGTTTTCTTTGTACCAGAAACTTACAATTATTCTGAAAACCTATTTATGAAATCTCGCAATTTTGGGCACTTTCTTTCAAGAAAGTCTAGACAAATTTATGGACAGTTAGTTGACAATTAAATTTGAATTGGTTTTTAAATTGACAACAAAATTCTTTATTTTGGATTGAGCCTCGGGGAGCCGTCCAATTTAAAGTTAGTTGTTGTAATTTAATTTACCAATTTTAAATGAAATTGTCATGTTTGATTTGGATTGAGCCTCGGGAGCCGTCCAAATTGGATTTACAACGAATTACTTTTCTTTGGGTATCAGAGCCTCGGGGAGCCACCCTTAGAAAACGATTTGTTGTAATTAATTAAATCCATGAATAAAATATGTTTAAGAGGTGATGCTCTTACATATTGTTGTCTCCAAAATTAATTAGGGAAATGGTTTCCTATAGAATTTCTTAAATGAGATTTTCATGAAAATAATATGTGGTTGAATTAAGGGATTTGTCTCTTAATTTAATAAGATTTGATTTAGAGAAATCAAAGTCTTAAAACATATTATTTCCGAAATTGATTATGACAATTTAGGAAATTGTTTCCCAAAACAATTCCTTAAATAAAGTATGAAATTAGAATTAGGAAATCCGGTTCCTAATTCAAATAATGAGACTTGATAAATTAAGTCACATACGTACTTTATTAAGGAAATCGTTAGTCATGACATAATTCTATGTCATGAATGTGCTTAGAAAAGAAAGGATGAGACCCAAAACCCCTTACAAAATATTAAGGCCAACACCTTCCATTAATATGGTTAGAATCGGAGTTTTGTTTCTCGTTTGGGTTGATGGACACATCCATGCCCGGCTTGAACCTCAACATGTTCAAACCATGGAATTAGTTTATGATAATATAGTTGGAGTCAGAGGTCAATCCTTAGTTTTGGTTGTTGGACACATCCAAGCCTGACTAAACGGTTGAATGAGCTCCAACCATATTAAAACTATTTCTTGATTAATGGGTCAGCCTTAAGCTTGGAGCATCGATTTGTTGTGCCACAGCCAAGGTCGATGCAAAGAGAGGTGCAGTTGGGTGCTATGTATAAAGTTGCATACTTGTTAATGAGTTAACAACCCAATGATTTATGCAAACATTCAATTAGTTGATAGCATAAAGTGATAGTTACATATATGTGATGTGTAATCGGTATAATTACCTACCTTCATAGCTAAGAAAAACTTGATGGCCACAGCCATGGTTGTTCTTATCTATGGTTGGATATCAACCTATTTGGAGATGCTCCTACAATCTCCCGAATTGATAAAAAGGGTTATTCAATTTGATAAATAAATAGGATTTTTAATTAATGTATATTGATACATTCTTTATCATTCTTCTCACATAAGCTCAATTTGTGTTTCTAGGTTAATCACTCGATCATGTCTTCTCTGAATTTGCGTTCCATTTTGGACACCAATAAACTGACTGGGCCAAACTTCATGGACTGGCTTCGAAACCTGAGGATAGTCCTCAAGGCAGAGAAGCTTGCTTATGTCCTTGAAGATCAACTTCCTAACCAACCTCCAGAAGGTGCAACTCCAGACCAGCTAGTGGCCTATCAGAAACATGTGACCGATTCTGAACTTGCGAGTTGCATCATGCTAGCCTCTATGATACCTGAGCTGCAAAAGCAGCATGAGCATATGGATGCTTATACCATCATCTTCCATCTTCATGAGTTGTTTGAAGAGCAGGCGAGATCCGAAAGGTTCGAAGTCTCCAGACTCCTCTTCACCACTAAGATGCAGGAAGACACTTCTGCCTCGCAGTTTGTGTTAAAGATGTTGGGGTACATTGAGCGACTGAACACACTCGGTTTTGCAATGGATCATGAACTAAGTATTGACTTAATTCTGAGTTGTTTACCCAAAAGTTATTCATAATTTGTGATGAACTATCGGATGAACAAACTAGAGACCACCATTCTCGAGTTGCTCAACCTGCTGAAGACTGTGGAGCCTTCTGTAAAGCCGAATCAAAAGGCGGTACTGTTAGTTGGTTCCTCGAAGAAAGGTTCTAAGAGGAAGGCCAAAGAACAGAATAAAGGAAAGAAAAAAAGGCCAAAAAGGCTAAAAAGAAACCAAAAGGAACTTGCCATCATTGTGGCAAGGAGGGTCACTGGCGAAGAAACTGCAAGGTTTATCTTGAGTCCTTGAAGAATAAGGCATCCGATGCCCCATCCTCTTCAGGTATCTTCGTTATTGAATGTCACTCTATTTCCTCAAATACATGGGTACTTGATACTAGGTGTAGCTCACATATATGTAATGACATACAGGGGCTAAGGAATAGAAGAAGACTCGTCAGGGGAGAAGCGGATTTGCGAGTTGGAAATGGAGCAAAGATTGCTGCTGTTGCCATCGGAACATATTTGCTAAAGCTCCCGACTGGACGTGTCTTAGAATTGGATAATTGTTATTTTGTTCCTTCGTTAATAAAGAACATTGTATCTATTTCATGTTTGAATGAAAAGGGTTATCATTTAACTTTTAGTAACAATTGTTGTTACATAACTTTAAATGGCGTTCTTTATGGGAATGGAACTTTGTGCAATGGTATCTACACGTTAGATTTATCCAGTGACGTTTTCAATATCGAAGTTAGCAACAAACGTGCTCGAATAGATAATCGAATAGACTCCTACACTTGGCATTGTCGTCTTGGCCATGTAAGTAAGAAACGCATGACCGAATTACACCGATGTGGAATTTTGGAATCATTTGAACCCGGTTCATTTGATACATGCGAATCATGCTTAAAAGGCAAGATGACCAAATTACCCTTTTCTGGAAAAGGTAATCCAGTGGGAGAATTGCTTGGTCTAATACATACTGATGTATGTGGACCAATGTCAACTCTTGCACAAGGAGGCTATAGCTACTTCATCACCTTTATCGATGATCACTCACGATTCGGGTACGTGTTCTTGATGAAACACAAATCTGAAGCCTTTTGAGAAATTCAAAGAGTTCAGAAATGAAGTAGAGAAACAGCTTGGCAAAAGTATTAAAATACTTCGATCCGATCGGGGTGGTGAATACTTAAGTCAAGAGTTTCAAGATTATCTTAGGGACAATGGGATATTATCCCAATGAACTCCGCCGTATACACCACAGCATAATGGTGTATCTGAGAGGCGCAACCGAACCTTGATGGACATGGTTAGGTCGATGATGAATCATGCAACTCTTCCAAAATCCTTTTGGGGCTATGCACTTAAGACAGCTGTTTACTTGCTAAACAGAGTCCTGACCAAGGTAGTCTCTACTACTCCATATGAGACATGGAATAGTAAGAAACCCCACTTAACTCACCTTAAGATATGGGGTTGTCCTGCTTATGTGAAGCGGATTGTATCAAACAAATTGGATGCTAAGTCTGATAAATGTCTATTTATTGGATACCCTAAGGAAACGAAGGGTTACCAATTCTATAATCCCTTGGAACAAAAGGTGTTTGTTTCAAGGCATGCTGTATTTCTGGAAAAAGAATTTCTTTTACAAGAAAATAGTGGGAGTGGCATTGAACTTGATGAAGTTCAAGAAACTCCAATAGACATTACAGAGACACCTAGTCTAGACCCACAACCAATACCTCATAATGATGAGCTATCAGTTGAACCTAAAACAACACCACCTCTTCGTAGGTCTGATAGAACACGCAATATTCCAGAGAGATACGGATTTCTCGTAAGTGAATCGAACGATGTGTTACTCATAAGCGATGACGAACCTATCAGTTATGAAGATGTTCTGAAAAGTTCAGAAAGGGACAAATGGCTTGAGGCCATGAAGTCGGAAATGGATTCCATGTACGAAAACCAAGTATGGGACTTGGTTAACCCACCTGAAGGGATTAAGCCCAAAGGGTGCAAGTGGGTTTTCAAGAAGAAAACCGACATGGAAGGTAATGTTGTTACCTTTAAGGCTAGATTAGTGGCAAAAGTATATCGTCAGAAACAAGGAATTGATTATGACGAAACCTATTCGCCAGTAGCTATGCTTAAATCCATTCTGATGCTCCTAGCCATAGCAGCTCATTATGATTATGAGATATGGCATATGGATGTGAAAACAGCTTTCCTTAATGGAAACCTGCTTGAGGATGTATACATGATACAACCTGAAGGTTTCACATCGGTTGATAAAACCAAAGTATGCAAGCTTCGACGATCCATATATGGACTGAAGCAAGCATCTAGGAGCTGGAACATCCGTTTTGATGAGACAATAAAAGAGTTTGATTTCTCACAAAATCCTGACGAACCTTGTGTGTACAAGAAGGTTAGTGGGAGTGCAGTCGTATTCCTAGTATTATATGTCGATGACATATTACTTATAGGAAACGATATATCAGTCTTATAGACAGTTAAAATTTGGTTGTCCAAAACTTTCTCCATGAAAGACCTGGGAGAAGCAACCTATATCCTTGGGATTAGAATCTATAGAGATAGATCAAAATGGTTGCTTGGTCTTTCGCAGTCTACATATATAGACCGAGTGCTAAAAAGGTTTAGCATGGCGGAATCCAAGAAAGGTTACCTTCCCATCAGGCATGGGATCAACCTTTCAAAGTCTATGTGTCCGCGCACAGAAGACGAGAGGATTTGCATGAATAAGATACCTTATGCATCCGCAATAGGATCTATCATGTATGCTATGTTATGTACAAGGCCCGATGTATCGTATGCTTTGAGCGTCACAAGCAGATACCAGTCGGATCCAGGAATGGATCATTGGGCGGCTGTTAAGATAATCCTTAAGTACTTAAGAAGAACTAAGGATGTGCTCCTAATATATGGAGAAGGAGATATGGTAATACGTGGGTATACAGATGCCAGTTTCCAGACAGATAAGGATGATTCCAAATCTCAGTCTGGATACGTATTTACTTCGAATGGAGGCACAGTAAGTTGGAAAAGTTCCAAACAAGACACCGTAGCGGATTCCACCACGGAAGCGGAATATATCGCAGCTTCGGAAGCAGCAAAGGAAGCAGTCTGGATCAAGAAGTTCGTCTCCGAACTTGGCGTGGTTCCAACCATTGATGAAGCAGTGCCGGTTTACTGTGACAACAATGGAGCTATTGCACAAGCAAAGGAACCAAGGTCTCATCAGCGATCCAAACACGTGCTTCGCCGCAATCATCTGATCAGAGAGATTATAAGTAGGAATGATATACAAATTGAGAAAATTCCCACTGAAAGGAATTTAGCGGATCCTTTAACTAAGGCCTTACCTCAAAATAAGTTTGAGGGTCATGTTAGAGCCTGTGGTATTGGATACCGTAGCGATTGGCATTAGGCCAAGTGGGAGTTTGTTAGTGATATGAGAGAAGTGTCCTAAGGCAATCGCCTTATGATTGTAAACATTTATTTTAATAAATGATAATTCACTATTTGAGTATACATGTTTGTGTATTTGATTGGGATCTTAAACTCAACTACTGAATGTCCGCAATACAACTCATAGCATAAGAGAATTTGTGATAGGATCACAACTAGTGATTATCTCTAAATGTGCAAATGTGAAGTATTGAAAATATCCCTAGTGGATGAATTGATAAATACGGACACTATCAATTCTGTTGAGACTAGCATGTGTTATTCTCTAATCAGCTGATTCTCACTGGCTGGCGACATTGGGATGTCCGGAGATAAACATGGATGCTAGTTAAGGGAACTAGTTCATTGGAGTGACTAGCTGTAAGACTTCATATGGTTATCTATATAGATATGTCAATGAAGTTCTTACTGCGGCTTAAGTGCGATGTTCCTTTAACTTGTGGTGTTCAAGTCATCTTGGTCATGGAGACTTATACTTTAACATCTTAAGCAAGCATCTCCAAGGAGGTGTGGACCCAGGATGATTGGGTATAAGCCGAAGTGCCCGAAGATGTTTGAACAGCCTACAAAGGATTCACTACTCCTTGCGAGGAGATGTATACCCAGGCCTATCGTCGGATTGTTACTCAAAGCCTCTGGCCAGAGCATATCATATTTAGAGTGCGAGTCTCTAAAATACATGAGAGTAATTAGAAATCCAAAGGACGAGAAAGACATTACTTGGGCTAGGTGTGACGTAGTTAGTCTAGTGGGGACTGACACAAACAGACCATGTCCTGAACCAAGTGGGTATAAGATGGTGAAGGGAATGAGACACGATCTATTAGAGCTACTGAAAGGTTTTGGGATTCTTTCTGAGGTCAACCGTTGATCTTTCGATTAATTGGGGGTCATGATGTACTACTAGGTGTCACTCATGATCATTCTATAATTAGTTGATTATATACGGCCAACATAAATCGAAAGCCTATTTAGTCACACGTACTATGAGTAATCCGAGGGATTTAAAACGAGTTGAAAATTAGATTTTCCAATCAAGAGAAATAAGTCGAATCTGAATTTATCAGAGGCGCAATGGAAGCTAAAAATGGCTAAGTCTTTTGAAGACTTATTGGGCGAATTAAATGAGTTTAATTCGCGATCGGTTCGGCTCGGTTTGGCCGACCAAAGAGGGTGCCAAACCCCTTTGTAGTGGCCGACCATTAATAAGGGGATAAACCAATTTAATTGGTTTAATTAATAAAATAAATCTAGCGCGATTTGTTTTATAAATTATGGATAAATAAATTTGTATAATGAAATTTATATAAATAAATTTATAGAAATTTATTACTTTTATGGAAGTTAAAATAATCCATGAATTGGTTTATTTTAATTTTATAAAATCAATTATGAATTGATTTTTCCATAATAAGAAAATTTATAAATTTCTTATATAATTTATTCCATAATTAAAGGAGAGGAGAATTTGTTTTATTATAAAGTTAGTTATAATAAAACTAGGCTTAACGGAATAAGTCATAAGAAACTTTATAAGATAAATTTCTTATGATAACTAATTCCGTTAATTCCGTTAAAAGAGAGACTTGGTAAGGGAGAAGCCACTATATAATGGAACCAAAGGCAAGCCTTGAATTCCAATCGATATAGATCCTTCAAGAGATTAACTCTCTCCCTCTCTCTCTTATTCTCTTCCCTTCCTTTCTCCTTCCCACCTAGGGCCGGCGCCCCCTTGGGCATCCTAGGGCCGGCGCCCTTCCTTGAGAGCTAGGGCCGGCGCTCCATTCAATCCAAGAGGTTGCCGTGAGCTATCAACACGAAGGAGAAGCCAACCAAGAAGAAGAAGAAGCGGATCACATCTCCTTCCTTCTCGGAATTTTGATTCCGTTAACTTGTTGGTTAGTTTCCTATTTTCTCTCTTGATCTTCTAGTTGTGCTTTCAGAGAATCTAGTAGTTCTCGTCGGCACAAAACTCGTGACTTTGCGAAAACATCCCGAAGAGAACTCGGCGTGGACGCGAATAGAGGCGGAGCTTCCAAGGGACGCTACGGTTGGATCTCGTCCCTTACTTCGAGTTACGCGAGGTACTAAGTAAATTAATTTTACTTTTCCGCAAAGTTTTAATTTATGATTATGTCCACACATCATAAGGTTGCATGCTAGATTCGTGGTTAAAATAATTTAGGAAATTATTTTATGCTAATTCTTCCGCTGCACGTAAAAATTTAAAATTTTACGAACCCGTATCCTTGTCAAGATGCACCCGGTCCCAACAGATACAAAGTGCAGAAATCCCACAACTTGGCACACAGACTAGGTAGTGTGCTGTGCTGAAAAATGATGCTAAAAGCAATACTATAAGCTGATGTAAAGTAGACGAAATTGAAGCAAACAAATCAAATGCAAATTCAGAAACAATTGAATGTAATGCAGCAATTCAGATTCCCAAGCTGCTGTGCAGAATCGGAAATCACAGTCCAAGAACAAACCTAAGGCAATTGGAAACTGTCAAGCTCACTTGACACTGCTTAAATGTATTCAGAATTAATCCAACACTCTTCGAGGTTATAAAAGCGTATGCGCAACAAGAAAACTGATACGCAATCACTGATACTAATTCAGAAACAAGTTGAAGACCGTAATGAATGGAAGCTTCAGAAATCCAATGCAGAATTCAGACAAGTTGAGAACGGAATTCTGAAATGAACATAACCACCAAATGCAGAACAACTCAGCTAATTGGAATCGAGGACACAATTTTAGTTTTATGTGAAATTAAGATGAAGTAGTATTTGATTGACATGAATTCAGAACCAATTCAGTGAGACAAGGACTGATGTTCAGGAACATATCATGTGCAGAACTGAAAACTGAAAACAGGGGAATGATACGCAAGCTGATTTGCAGGTTTTGGAAAACAAATTCCGATCTCTAAATTGTTTGCTATGCTTATGAAACATTCTTCAAAGGGAATTCAAAAGATAACAACTAAGCTTACTTAATACAAGATCAGGACATCAAAATAAAATCTGATACGCAGGAGAAGAAAAGAAATTGGCACACAACTAATAAAACTGAAACGCAGCAATTACACTATGATATAAATTGAAATTAAATTCAATTTATCACTAGAAAAGTAATCTAATTAATAAGAGGCATAATCGAAACACTAATTAAAACAAAAACAATTCAGAATGAAAACTTAACAACTGATACGAAAATTCAGAAACTGGAATTACTGCAGAAACTGGAATCTACTGCTAATAACTGAATTTAACTAAGACTAAGCTTCAATCTCTCATCTTAACTCAGGAACCCTTGCTGTCACTCAAGGATGAACCTCCAATTGAGAAAGAAATGATTCATACAAGGAAACTAATCAACTGATACAAAATTCAGTAATAGAAATTGCGGCAGTAATGGAATTACAGCTAAAACAAAGAAAATTGACTAAGAAATCTAAACCCCAATCACTCCATTAGCTCAAGGTCTCCTTGTTCGTCACGCAAGGGCTGGCCTCGAACCCGTAAGCTCAGCAATTCACTAAGGAACTGAATCGGTAGTCGAATCCAGCTCAAATTTGTTCAAGAAGGAAATCCCAATCGATTTCTTCAATTCAGCCTTGTCTGATTGAAATGAAGGTGCGGGAATGATCCAAACACTTCAGGGAACCCCTCTGAATAGCTTGGATTGATGAAGAACTTGACAAAACCGAATTCGAAGCAATCAAATACAGAGCTGCCGAAACCCTCAAACAACCCTGTTCTTGCCCAATTCTAAGCTGAAACTCCACCGATTACTCTCCCCGGTGACCTCGAACTTTATCTAATGAAGGATGGAGGTGGTCGTGCCCCTTGGATTGAAGGAAATAGCTGAAAAATGAAGAAGAAATGAAGCAGACTACTGTTGCGGCGGAGACGCGACAAGGCTGAATGCAGGGAAAAGTTTGATTAAATACATAAGCATTGGACGACCCAGATTGATTTGAGGAAATCGAACGGCTGATCTTGCTTTGATTTGAGCCAAACTTTGAGGATGATGATCTGGGGGCAGGATCTGCCTCGTGGTAGCTCGGATCCTCCAGATGTGCAACGGATGATCCAGATCAACTTAATCTGTGAATGGACGATCTAGAGCCCTCCAAGCTTGATCCAATGGTTGATTGAGCTCTGATTGGGATGAAACCTTCAGATCTTGATCAGAATGCTTGATCAACCCTAACCCTAGCTCGGATTGCTTCAGATGGTCCCAGATTGCTCAGATCTAGCCGCTTTTGTATCGGACGATCCAGATTAATCCGAAACTTGATAACTCGATCTGGGTCCACTTCCGACTCAAGTTTGACCCAGTATGTCCTAGGTCCAGGATCCTTTCATGCCTATAAAAATATATCAGAAAATTAGTGGCCAAATAATTCAAATATGTGTAAATTTGCAATTAAGTCCAAAATAAAGGTAAGTTCTAAAACCTAGGGCAATTTCCCAATTAAGCAATAAAAACATAGGTCAAACATAGATTTTAGCAACTTAAATGATCAACAAAATGGTATCTATCAACTCCCCCACACTTAACCTTGAGCGTCTTGCGAAATCACTAAGTATGTATCCCCTAGAGTTTCTTAAGCATAATTAGAAGCAAATGAACAGAAATTACCTAAGGTTGTCAATTCTTATAAATCTAAGCTCTATGGATTAGTATCTTGTCCTTAAATCAACAACTTAGCCTTTTCATCCATCATGATTCATTGAGATGAATTTAACTCACTAGCCTTTCATGGGAAGTTTTAGTGACTCTCTCCTTAAGTTCTAAGTTGATAATGAAAGTGGAGCTCACTCAAACACACATGCTTCTTGCACTACCATATGCTTGCTTATTATCTAATCTCCACCATTTTTCATGATTAGGATCAACATCTACAAAAAACACATGAAAGACATAGAGAATGGTAAGGAGTGGAATAAAAACCAAGGAAATGGAAAAACTGATAAAGTGGAAGACTTGAGTGCTCAAGTATGTGTCCAATGTGCCTTGCCCCTCTTGTCAGTCCTCTAGTGATATCAAAAATGTGGTGGAGTTAATCTTGAACAATGACTTTGATTTGGATGAACAAAACCCTATTGATCTCAATGTGCCAACTTCCACCTTGCGTGCCAAATTTCTTTCTCCATCTTCTTTCCTGATTTTTTCCTCTTTTCCTTTCTCTCTAGCAAGGTCAGAAATGAACTGAAATAAACTTAAATCCGGATGAGAAAAACATTCCATGATTTAATAATGCCAAGTTTTCAATTGTGTGCCATCTTTGTTTTTGCTCTTTTCTCTTTTTGTTTCCTACTCTTAATCTTCTAATGGAGCCTTTCAGATCTTGCAAAACTCTAATTTCTTCATATCAGTTGGCATCTAGAAGTAGTTGAGCACTTAAAGAATTCCACTCAAAATTCTGCTCAACAAGTTCAATTTCAGCCTCTTCACTTTATATTCCGATCAGCAATTGTTTCCAATTTTTCTTGCATTTTCCTGCATCAGATTCTAGCATCCACGACTTCAATCTCAGACCTTTCAAACTCCTGCATTTTTCTGGTTGGCAGTTAGTATCAAATAGAGATGGAAAGGTTGATCCCGGCTGTTTCGAATTCAGCCCACTACATCCTTCTTCCTTTTTCTGTTCTTGATCTGAAAAATCCAATCAACTACATTTCTTTCTCCTTTGATCAGCAGTGGAGGTGCCTAACAATTTCAGATACATTCCTATACCTACTGCTTTGATTTATAGCCTCAAAAAACTCAAATTTGGTTGCAAGTTGGTACAAGGCTGTCTTGATAGCATTTTTACTGGTTTTTCTCCTTTCATAACCGAATTTTCAGCTTAAATATCAACTTGCTGTTCTTCAGAATTTTTGATGCTGTCGAGTGGTTGTTCTAAATCCTTGTCAGCATTCCTTGCATCCCAATTCAGTTCCAGCTCCGGTCAGTCCAGCTACTCTAAATCAGCACTCAGCAAACTCAGATTCAGCACTCCTATCAGCTTCTTTTCAGCCTTTGTTCAGACCTTGCTCAGACTCCCTATTTTATACAGCTGCCCTTCAGCTTCTAGCATATGGTTCTGAGTTTTTCGAACAAAATACAGCTGCAATTGTGAGTAATTCTGATCACAGAAAATTTTTCCTTGCTTTGGCACCAACAATTTTTCTCATTACTTTTTGAGTGCAATTTGTTTCCATTTCAGATTTTTGTCTTGTCACAACTTCTTGGATCTTCAATTGATGATAAAAACTCTAGATGCTTCAATTGATTTCCATCTTTAACCACTTCTTCTTGCTCTATTTTTACACCAAACTCAATTCAACTTGGCACATGTAAAATTTTTTTTTTCAAATGAAGTGCCTCTTTGATACCAATCTTTCCAAAACATTAGTCACTCCCCCACACTTAAATCTTTGTCCGTCTCGGACAAAATAGCATTAAGAAACATCTCAAACAACAAGTCCAAAGAAAAGTGAGGATAAGAGTAGGAAATAAGTAAAGAAAAATGGAATGAACATGATTTTGCCAAGTTTGATATGAAAAGATAAACAAAGTGATTAGCCTCTATAGATGTGATCCAATCATTGAAATATGATTTTGAAAGAACCTAAGCAAGTTCTAGAGCACAATGACATATGTGTATCACAAAAGTAAGGCTAATTCTCATTAGGTAAAAATAATTCATCCCAAGTCCTCAATTAAGAATCTAAAGCAAGTAGTACTCAAGCATCCAAGATTTCATCCATTAGCTCAAACCCTAAGTTTTAACAACCAAATTTAATTTATTTTCAAAAGACTCTAACATGCTATGGAGATAACCTAAGAGATACATTGATTCCTATTCATGCAAGAAAAAGTGCTAAAAGAGAAATAACAAGGTATTTACAATGACCCCTATGCATTCTACTCTACTCATTCATTTATTAGCAAGGACTCAACTTAAAAGAAAATTCTACTTCTAGAAAGCATTAAAATGAAAAATGCAATAAAAGAAAATACAAGAAAGAACAATCTCCCCTTTATTTCTGGTGGACGGAGTCTATCAAGCAGTAGCCTCCATCGTGGTAGTGGAGGAACATGGGTGGCTGAGAGAATTTGGACTCCCCCACACTTGAACTTTGCAGAAAAATGCTCTGGTGGCCGCAGGCGATTTAGGTTCAAAATCCATGTAAGAGGTGGAGTGCTTTAAATTAAAGTAAAATCATCTCCTCCTTCTTTATGCCTTTTAGAAGTCCTTCCAGGAGGTTGAAGTCTGTTCAGTTGGAGCACCCACTCCTGAAGTCTTCTGGACCCTGCAAAACAATGTAATACCTCTCTCAAGCGTTCAGGGTAAGAAGGAAATAAAATAATATCAGTCTCTACATGAATTTTATCCAAAACTGCATCATGTCCAATAAAATCAATTCTTGGTGCCTCAATAAATTTTTCACAATTATTTCCTACAAAATTTGCATCCAGGAACTCATCACAAATAATAAAATCAAATTTTGGCACTTCAATAGAAATATCACCATTATTTTCCATCAAGGATCTATCAAGCAATGTATTACAACCTATGAAATCAACTTTAGGTGCCTCAATGAATTTTTCACAATTATTTTAAGCATAAGATATATCAAAAGACTCATCACAACAATCAACATCAATTTTAGGCACCTCTGAAAATTTTTCACACTCAGCATTTATATCTAATGTATCACAGCATGTTTCATATTCAACAAATTCTACACTAGGTACCTCTATAAATTTTTCACAATCAAATTCTACAAGAGATGCATCCCTAAGTATATCACAAACAATAAAATCAGTTTGAGGTACCTCGATGCAATTTTCAGAAAAATTAGGAGGAGTATTTACCTGATCGTGCTGAAAAATACCTGGAGGTTCTACAAAAGTAGATGTATCCATGGCCTCCTCCTGGTCAAGTACATGCTCCTTATCAGCCCCAAGCTCTGGTGGACACTCAACAAGAATAGGTGATCCTTGGGTGCTTGCTTCCACCATGCAAGTCCCTACACTTTCTGGTTTATCTGGTGATTCCTGGGGCTCAGTGCAATCCCCTACACCTGTAGATTCATCTGATTGTCCTGATCTTTGGGCTTGACTTTGATTAAATTGATCAACCAATTTTGCGAGGCGTTGTTGTTGTTGAAAATTTTGCTCTTGTTGTTGTAGGACTTGTTCTTGAAAACTTTGCTGTTGTTGTAAAATTTGTTGACACATCTCCACCATCCTTTGGTGTAGAGCTTCATCCCAATCAGGATCATCAAAGCCTCCTTGATTAAATTGCTGAAATGGGAGGGGCTGAAAACTCTGAGTGTCTTGCTGAAAATTCTGTCCTTGAAACTGGAAATCTTGCTGAAAATATTGAAATTGTGGTTGAAAGGATGGTTGAACTTGCTGAGAATGGTAGCCCTGGAAATCTTGGATCTGAGGTTGAAATTGTGGTGGTAAAAACTGAGATTGCGCAGGCTGGAAATTCTGGTTACAAGGGTGAACTTGCTGTGGAAATTGACATGGTTGGTGGAAATTCGAATTAACTTGGTACCCTTGTTGAATTGCTTGAAAAGGTGATTGATCTTGTTGATAAGGTTGCTGAAAATTGGGCTGAAATTGCTGAAAGTGGGGCTGAAAATTCTGGAATTATGGCTGCCCATTCTGAAAATTCTGGAAATTTGGTAGACTTGGCTGAAAATCTGGCTGAAATTATTGGAATTGCTGTGGCTGCTCGAATTGTTGTAATGGTGGCTGAAAAAATTGATTTGGCTGCTGATTGAATGGTTGGTTCTGCTGAAACTGTGAACACGGCTGCTGGTAATTAGATGAGAACATTTTTAACTGGCAGTCCTATCACAAAACAAACAAGAAAAATAGCAGCAACCGTATACAAAAGATAAAGCAAAAGAAAATATGATCAAATGATATGCCCAAAAGTACACAAGCAACAATCAAACAAATCAACTAGTTGCTTCCCCGGCAACAGCGCCAAAAATTTGACAGACCCGATTTAGCTAATTAGAATTGTCACGAAATGTGTGGATCCATCAGAATTTAGAATATTTATAAAATGCTGGAAACCCTTTTTGCAATCAAAATATGAAAACGTAGTAAAGGGGTCACGGGTCGTATTTTTCCAAGGGACTAGTTGTTGTTGTGTGATTCGTGCTCGTATTTATGTGTCATTTGTGAATTTTGGGTTTCAAATTAAATCTGAGTTTTGGGTTGCAATTCAGAAATGAAAACTCAATAGAAAGAAGAAAACTTAACCATGGAACTTACAAGTGATGGCAAGTAATAATTCAACCAACAGGGCACTTAATTATTTAATGCAAATTTGCAAAATTCAGGAAATCAAAGCTGAAATCAAATCTATCCTAGTCCTGATTGATAATAATTCAGAGTTTTGCTTCAGTGATTGCTATTCAAAACTAGCCAAATGCTAAACAATTTTTCCCTAATCAAAAATGAAGTCTCCTTGATACAACTTCCCGACATGATATTCTTTTTGCAGGAAACGGCAGTTACAACTCAGAAACGGTTTGAATGCAATTGGTACTGAAATCAAGGGCAAGAGTACACTAAGAATTGAGTTAAACTTGGGTCCAATAAGTGCTGAATTCTCCACTTGATACAAAGTGCAGAAATCCCACAACTTGGCACGCAGACTAGGTAGTGTGATGTGCTGAAAAATGATGCTAAAAGCAACACTATAAGCTGATGTAAAGTAGACGAAATTGAAGCAAACAAATCAAATGCAAATTCAGAAACAATTGAATGTAAAGCAGCAATTCAGATTCCCAAGCTGCTGTGCAGAATCGGAAATCACAGTCCAAGAACAAACCTAAGGCAATTGGAAACTGTCAAGCTCACTTGACATTGCTTAAATGTATTCAAAATTAATCCAACACTCTTCGAGGTTATAAAAGCTTATGCGCAACAAGAAAACTGACACGCAAACACTGATACTAATTCAGAAACAAGTTGAAGACAGTAATGAATGGAAGCTTCATAAATCCAATGCAGAATTCAGACAAGTTGAGAACGGAATTCTGAAATGAACATAACCACCAAATGCAGAACAACTCAGCTAATTGGAATCGAAGACACAATTTTAGTTTTATGTGAAATTCAAATGAAGTAGTATTTGATTGACATGAATTCAGAACCAATTCAGTGAGACAAGGACTGATGTTCAGGAACATATCATGTGCAGAACTGAAAACTGAAAACAGGGGGATACGCAAGCTGATTTGCAGGTTTTGGAAAACAAATTCCGATCTCTAAATCGTTTGCTATGCTTATGAAACATTCTTCAAAGGGAATTCAAAAGATAACAACTAAGCTTACTTAATACAAGATCAGGACATCAAAATAAAATCTGATACGTAGGAGAAGAAAAGAAATTGGCACACAACTAATAAAACTGAAACGCAGCAATTACACTATGATATAAACTGAAATTAAATTCAATTGATCACTAGAAAGTAATCTAATTAATAAGAGGCATAATCGAAACACTAATTAAAACAAAAACAATTCAGAATGAAAACTTAACAACTGATACGAAAATTCAAAAACTGGAATTACTGCAGAAACTGGAATCTACTACTAATAACTGAATTTAACTAAGACTAAGCTTCAATCTCTCATCTTAACTCAAGAACCCTTGCTGTCACTCAAGGATGAGCCTCCAATTGAGAAAGAAACGATCCATACAAGGAAACTAATCAACTGATACAAAATTCAGTAATAGAAATTGCAGCAGTAATGGAATTACAGCTAAAACAAAGAAAATTGTCTAAGAAATCTAAACCCCAATCACTCCATTTGCTCAAGGTCTCCTTGTTCGTCACGCAAGGGCTGGCCTCGAACCCATAAGCTCAACAATTCACTAAGGAACTAAATTGGTAGTCGAATCCAGCTCAAATTTGTTCAAGAAGGAAATCCCAATCGATTTCTTCAATTCAGCCTTGTCTGATTGAAATGAAGGTGCGGGAATGATCCAAACACTTCAGGGAACCCCTCTGAATAGCTTGGATTGATGAAGAACTTGACAAAACCGAATTCGAAGCTATCAAATACAGAGCTGCCGAAACCCTCAAACAGCCCTGTTCTTGCCCAATTCCAAGCTGAAACTCCACCGATTACTCTCCCCGATGACGTCGAACTTGATCTAATAAAGGATGGAGGTGGTCGAACCCCTTGGATTGAAGGAAACAGCTGAAAAACGAAGAAGAAATGAAGCAGACTACTGTTGCGGCGGAGACGCGACAAGGCTGAAAGCAAGGAAAAGTTTGATTAAATACATAAGCATTGGACGACCCAGATTGATTTGAGGAAATCCAACGGCTGATCTTGCTCTGATTTGAGCCAAACTTTGAGGATGATGATCTGGGTTCAGGATCTGCCTCGTGGTAGCTCGGATCCTCCAGATGTGCAACGAATGATCCAGATCAACTTAATCTGTGAATGGACGATCTAGAGCCCTCCAAGCTTGATCCAACGGTTGATTGAGCTCTGATTGGGATGAAACCTTCAGATCTTGATCAGAATGCTTGATCAACCCTAACCCTAGCTCGGATTGCTTCAGATGGTCCCAGATGGCTCAGATCTAGCCGCTTTTGAATCGGACGACCTAGATTAATTCGAAACTTGATAACTCGATCTGGGTCCACTTCCGACTCAAGTTTGACCCAGTATGCCCTAGGTCCAGGATCCTTTCATGCCTATAAAAATATATCAGAAAATTAGTGGCCAAATAATTCAAATATGTGTAAATTTGCAATTAAGTCCAAAATAAAGGTAAGTTCTAAAACCTAGGGCAATTTCCCAATTAAGCAATAAAAACATAGGTCAAACATGAATTTTAGCAACTCAAATGATCAACAAAATGGTATCTATCAGCGTACCGGGGGCAGTCAGCTGGGACTGAATCCCAGCTTCTGATAGGTAGGTCCTAAACTCTCCAGAGAGGTACTCGCCACCACGATCAGATCGTAGTGTCTTGATACTTTTACCTCGATGTTTCTCCACATCCGCCTTGAACTCCTTGAATTTATCAAAGCATTCAGACTTGCGACGCATCTGGTAAATGTATCCATACCTCGAATAATCGTCAATGAAGGTGACGAAATATTCAAAGCCACCTCTAGCCTGGATTGACATAGGACCACATAAATCAGAATGAATCAGTTCTAGCACATCTTTGGCCCTATACCCCTTAGCCTTGAAAGGCCTCTTGGTCATCTTACCTTCTAAGCAAGACTCACAGGTCAGGAAGTCTTCCACCACTAATGAACCCAAGGGCCCATCAGCTATCAACCTCTGAATCCTACTAAGGTTAATATGACCAAGCCTAAGGTGCCAAAGATATGTCTGATTCATCTTAGAAGGCTCCTTTCTCTTATTTAGGTTAGACACTGAGCTATTGACCTCTGTGGGAGTCCTTGGTTCTAGAGTGTATAGATTGCCAATCATAGTACCCGAACAGATAATCTCTCTATTTCTTTTTATAACAACTTTGTTATTGAAAGCAACAGAATATCCATCCATAATTAACTTAGAAACTGAAATCAAATTCTTTCTAAATGTGGGTACATATAAGCAATCTCTCAGAACTAATACTTTATTTCTCTCAAAAGACAAATAAAAAACTCCCACTGAAACTGCTGCCACTTTCGTAGCATTGCCCATATAGACCACGATTTCTCCTTCAGCTAGCCGTCGGGTTTCCTAGAACCCCTGCAGAGTATTGCAGACATGGTCAGTGGCTCCCGTATCTACACACCAGGTATTGGTAGATAGCACCGCTAAACATGTTTCCACGACTAAGCACGAAGAAATACCTTTATCTTGACGATGGGGACAGTCCGCCTTCCAGTGTCCAGTTTGCTTACACGTGAAGCACTTGCCTTTCGGCTTCTTCACGCTAGTCTAATGTCCCTGCGATGTAGCTACCTTCTTGAACCCTCCTTGTTTCTTCTTCTTTTTGCCTTTCGGCATAGACGAGGAAACCCTCTGAGTCACTAAGGCCTGCGAGTTCTGACGAAAGAGCCCCTCTGCCAACTGGAGTTCTCCCAGGAGTTCCCCCAATGTATACTCATGCTTATTCATGTTATAGTTGAGCCGGAACTGCTCAAAACTCCTAGGCAGAGATTGGAGTATTATATCGACCTGGGATTCCCCGTCGATAGATCCTCCAAGAACCTCAATCTCGTTGAGGTGGGCCATCATCTTTAGGACATGATCCCTCACGGGTGTCCCTTCGACCATAGTGGTCGTCATCAGATTCTTCATCGCCAACTGCCTAGCGGCTCGACTCTGGTGCCCAAAAAGCTCTTGAAGGTTCAGCATCATATCACAAGCAGTGGGTATGGCCTGATGCTGATGTTGCAGTACATTCGACATAGATGTCAGAATGTAACACCGCGCCATCTCATCTGCCTTAACCCATTTCCTGTAATGCTCCTTCTGCCCTTCACCAGAATTGTCGCTAGTCTTATCAGGACATTTTTCGGTGAGCACAAATTTGTACTCTTCAGCCGTAAGGACTATGTCATGGTTTCTCTTCCAGTCAATATAGTTGGGTCCAGTAAGTTTATTCTCCTTAAGTATTGTTGCTTGTAACGCCCCAAAATTTCCATTTTTAGTTCTTAAAGTCCTTAGAATTATTTAAAAATGGTTTAGAAATATTCTAGATATTTTTAGGAATTTTTAGAATATTTTTATGGAATTTTCCGAGTCCGTTTGGTATTTTAAAAAAAGGGAGAAAGAAAAAAAAAAGGAAAAACCACTTAAGGGCAGCCGGTGGTTCGAACCTGCGACCACCCCGGAACCAAAAACGAGCGCGACCAGCTGAGCTAGGGTATCAAGCACAGCAAAGGATGGAGAGAAATATATTTAAGGTGTAGTTAGGTTAATCCGCCCCCATAAATATAAATAGGTAATTAAAGAGAGAAGTTTTATTTCTCTCCTCTACAAACCCTCACGCCGACTTCTCCTCTCTTGGGCGAAACAACACCAAGCTCTAGGGGGCCGGCCAAGGCTCTTCTCCAAGAGATCTTCTAATATTCGGAATCCCCGCGACGAGAGGAACGCGTAGGCGCGAAGAATTCTCCGAGATCTCAAGTTTCTCCCGAGCTCTAGACGTCAATCTTGGTTGTAAGTCCAAGATATCAATGTAAGTACTGCTCACCTGCAGTAAGAGGCGGTTTTTCCGCGAGAATTTCCTTTAAAAGTTTTAAAAGAGATAGTTTCTTTAGGTTATGATTTTTGGCATGTGATATTAGTTCATTATATGTTTGTATAAGTTGATTAAGCACCCTATATGAGATTAGGGCTAAGAAAAGTTATGAGAAAAGAAAAGAGAAGATAAAGATAAGAAAAGAAAAGGCCAAGGCCTTAAGAAATCCCCAAAAGTCAAGACTTAGGGATTTTAGCACGCAAGGTGCTCGAGAAAATGCCAAGGCATTTACAGATAAGAAAGAAAAGAAAGAAAAGCTATTTTATTTTCTAAGGCCAGTACCCGGCGTCCAAGGGCGTCGTTAAAGAAATTCAGGTGTCCAATTCCAAGGTCTTGGCCCTGGTAGACCAAGGTCTGCTCTATTAGGATTGGTGGCTCGCTACCCCAACCTTTTAGGGAACGCGCATATGAGATGGTACTTACGTCTTCAGTGGATCCAAGTGATTATTATTTTCAAGTATATACTTTAGCAAAGTTTCTAAAGTTTAAAGAGTTTTCAAAAAGTTAAAGAATAGTTAAAGTTTCAAGTTGAGCCCAGAAAAGTAAATTGAGATTTATTAATGCTTGAGTATGCATGTTTTGAGTTATACATGTTCTTAGTTTTCTTTCAAGCATATTAGTATCTCATATGATTTTCATATTGTTCTAGAAGCATGTGTGCACATTTCGAGATTTTGTGAGCTAGATAGTACTTACTAAGCTTTTCGCTTACTAGTTGCATTTCCTCTTACTGCAGATAAAGGTAAAGGCAAGCAATTCTGAAGGAAGGCGACGAGGCGGTGCTGAATAAAGTGTGTGTGGTGGATGATTTTGGAGAGATCTTTGAGACGAGACAATTTAGTTATTTGAATTACAATGTTATAGTTTATTCAAATTTCAAGTTCTTGCTTTATGGAGTTTAGCGAACATTTAAGCTTTGGATAGTTTTACATACTCAATTTCTTAGAGTAAAGATTCCATGTCATTTCTTTTAGCCTATATATTCTTATGATTGCATTGGATGAGTAGAAATGTGAGTAGTTGGAGATATTGATACTTTGTTAGAGAAATAGATGCATGTGCCAAGATAGTATCAATTTCTTCTTTGAATTAAGTTTCATTGCTTAAATATGTTTAGAAAAGTTGCATTCACATTTCATAATGCTTTAGCAAGGTCATAGAACATGTATTTGGTGTTATGAATGTATAGAAGTCAAGATTGGTACAAACTTTAGTGTTAAAGTTCATATAACTTGAATAGTTTATTTTCTTCCACAAAAGTCCAAATTTCAAGTTCATGGATTCGTTTTGATTGACTAAACTCATTTGAAAACTGTCATAGAGTGTAGAAATGGTGTCATGATTCCATATAGCTCGAAATTATAGGTTTGGAGGAGCTGTGAAGCAACTGCCGAAATCTGAGTTTTCTGAATTCAGGCCTATCAGTCGACTGATGCAGTATCAGTCGACTGATACCCGATTGTGGTGTTGGGCGAGGCAAGCTTCAAAGTGTACCATTTGCGAGCTTTTGAGATAGAAAGTGTGATATGTTATCATGCATGATTGCTTAAGTTAGAATATAATTGTTAGATGAATTTAAAAGTTTAAAAAAAAAGATTTCCGCATTTTTAGTCATGTATCAAAAGTCGAGAAGTAGAGAAAAGTAACGATCCGTCTGAAGCAGAGAAGGCGGGTCGCTACAGGTGGTATCAGAGCAGTTCCCATTCTCCAGCATCACACACACATCAGCATCAACCTTGCCGTCTTCAAGTAAGAAAGCTTTAAGTTTCAGTTTTTCTATTGCTCCTTTACTTAATTACAGTATAGAGAAATGCTTAAGTACTTACTCATATGTGCATAGAACAAGGAAGCATGTTTAATCCCTTAGTATCACGGAATCATGTTTAATCCCTAGAATGGACATTAGGATACTAAGTAAGAAGATGAGTTATACCTAGAGAAGTAGTAGTGATTTCTTGTTCCCTTATACATTATTAGATGGCAAGAAGAGGCCGAGCTCCTAATGCAAGGAACAGCACCCCAGTTCAAGATAACAATGAGCCTGGCACAGAACAGCCAGACCTGATGGCAGTCATTGCTCAAATGCAAGCTCAGATGGCAGAACAATAGAAGACCATCGCCACACTTATGGCAAATCAGCACCCAGCGCCCCCTACACCACCCACAGCCGGAGTGGGAACTCCAGTAGTGGCTGAAGTTCCACCAGTCCCACAGGAGACCCCTGCTGTGAACCGAAGACAAGAAGCATACCTCGTCCAGTGGCAGAGGCTGAAACTCGAAAGCTTCTCAGGCACGACTGAGCCCTGGGATGCCCAGGCTTGGTTCAAGACTTTAGGGAGCACGATGCAGCTTCTTGACTGGCCAGAAGTCGAGAAGGTCAAATGTGCCTCCTTCTGCCTAACTGGAGATGCTCGTATGTGGTGGGAGCGAGTCAAGAGTAAGAGGATAGTCAACCAGATGAGCTGGACAGATTTCGAGCAAGAGTTCTATGAGGAGTTCTTCCACATGCGGGTTACCAACAAGCACTACGAGGACTTCATAGAGTTCAGACAAGGTAGCCTACCAGTGGGAGAAGCAGTCGCGAAGTTCAACAGACTAGCTCGCCTCTGCCCAGAGCTAGTCAGCACAGAGAAGGAGCGAGTCAGACTGATGCTCCGCATGCTGAACCCTGAAATAGCACTCAATGTGAACAGCGGGACGCACCGACCCCAGACCAGCGAGGAGTTGGTCAGTAGTGCTCTAATCTCAGAGCACTACCTGAATAGCATCAAGGCACAGCGAGCACAGCAGAAGCCAGTCCTGATTGAGAACAAGACAATAGGAGGCCAGAAGCCTCAGCCAAATAGCCAGAACTGGAAGAACAAGAACCACAAAAGGAAGCAGTGGCCTGGCAGCCAAAAAGGAAAACCAGAGAATAAGCAAGCTAGGTATCCACCTTGTCCTAAGTGTGGGAGGAACCATCCAGGAGCATGCCTTTTGGGTGTAGCTGGATGCTATTCATGTGGACAAGAGGGACACAGATCCAAAGACTGCCCAAACAAGTTTAAGGTACTTCCTCAGCAGTCCGTACAGTATGGAGGCCAGCCTCAGTTACATTACATGCCTACTATGCTGGAGGGACCTCAGATCAGTCAGGGAGGATTGGAAGCAGCACCAGTTCCAACCAATGCCAGAGTCTTTTCCCTCACGAAGGAAGAAGCTGCCAGCGCCTCCACGGTCGTAACAGGTCAAATAGTTATTTTTCAGCATTTAGCTACTACACTGTTTGACACTGGGGCGACCCATTCTTTCGTATCAGTACCTTTTGCTAGTAAGTTACAGGTGCCTACAGAGAGTTGGGAGTCCAGATTCCTGACAACTCTCCCTTCAGGGGAAATCATGGAATCCACCCAGAGGCTCCGGGCTGTGCCAATCAAGATTTCAGACCGAGAGCTATATGTCGATCTGGTAGTCCTTGCGATGCAGGACTTCGACATCATACTGGGCATGGATTTCCTCAGTAAGTACAGCGCTTCAGTGGACTGCCGTAGAAGGAAGGTGGTTTTCAGCCCAGAAGGAGAACCACCATTCGAGTTTCAAGGAGCCCCAAGGAGGAAGACTCAGAAATTTCTCTCAGCCTTGGCAGCCCACCAGATGCTAGAGCAAGGGTGTGCTGGTTCTCTTGCACACATAGTGGACTCAGAAGCAAAGAAAGAACTCAAGCATGAGGATGTACGGGTAGTCTGCGAATATCCAGAAGTGTTCCCAGAAGAATTACCTGGACTACCTCCCAACAGAGAAGTGGAATTCGAGATCGAGCTAGTGCCCGGTACCGGTCCGGTCTCGAAGGCCCCATATCGTATGTCTCCAACAGAGTTGAAGGAATTACAAGAGCATCTCCAGGAGCTACTAGACAAGGGCTTCATTCGCCCGAGTCATTCACCCTGGGGAGCTCCTGTACTTTTCGTAAAGAAGAAGGATGGGTCTATGCGTCTGTGCATAGACTACAGAGCTCTGAACAAGGTAACCATCAAGAACAAGTACCCCCTTCCTAGAATAGATGATTTATTTGATCAACTCAAAGGGGCTACAGTGTTCTCGAAGATAGATCTGCGTTCTGGGTATCATCAGCTGA
>JAGFNQ010005770.1:348382-381469 GCA_024364735.1 Boesenbergia rotunda | reverse complement strand
GTCTTCAAGTAAGAAAGCTTTAAGTTTCAGTTTTTCTATTGCTCCTTTACTTAATCGCAGTACAGAGAAATGCTTAAATACTACTCACATGTGCATAGAACAAGGAAGCATGTTTAATCCCTTAGTATCACGGAATCATGTTTAATCCCTAGAATGGATATCAGATTTCTAAGTAAGAAGATAAGTTTATACCTAGAGATGTAGTAGTGATTTCTTGTTCCCTTATCATTATTAGATGGCAAGAAGAGGCCGAGCTCCTAATGCTAATACAGAACTCCAGTTCAAGATAACAGTGAGCCTGGCACAGAACAGCCAAACCTGATGGCAGTCATTGCTCAAATGCAAGCTCAGATTACAGAACAACAGAAGACCATCGCCACACTGATGGCGAATCAGCACCCAGTGCCCCTACACCACCCACAGCAGGAGTGGGAACTCCAGTGGTGGCTGAAGTTCCACCAGTCACACAGGAAGATCCCTGCCGTGAACCGAAGACAAGAAGCATACCTCGTCCAGTGGCAGAGGCTGAAACCAGAAAGCTTCTCAGGCACGACTGAGCCCTGGGATGCCCAGGCTTGGTTCAAGACTTTAGAGAGCACGATGGAGCTTCTTGACTGGCCAGAGGTTGAGAAGGTCAAATGTGCCTCCTTCTGCCTAACTGGAGATGCTCGTATGTGGTGGGAGCGAGTCAAGAGTAAGAAGATAGTCAACCAGATGAGCTGGGCAGATTTTGAGCACGAGTTCTATGAGGAATTCTTCCACATGAAGGTTACCAACAAGCACTTCGAGGACTTTATGGAGTTCAGACAGGGTAGCCTACCAGTGGGAGAAGCAGTTGCAAAGTTCAACAGACTAGCTCGCCTCTGCCCAGAGCTAGTCAGCACAGAGAAGGAGCGAGTCAGACTGATGCTTCGCATGCTGAACCCGGAGATAGCACTCAACGTGAACAGCGGGATGCACCGACCCCAGACCAGCGAGGAGTTGGTCAGTAGTGCCCTAATCTCAGAGCACTACCTGAATAGCATCAAGGCACAGCAAGCACAGCAGAAGCCAGTCCTGATTGAGAACAAGACAATAGGAGGCCAGAAGCCTCAGCCAAATAGCCAGAACTGGAAGAACAAGAACCACAAAAGGAAGCAGTGGCCTGGCAGCCAGAAAGGAAAACCAGAGAATAAGCAAGCTAGGTATCCACCTTGTCCTAAGTGTGGGAGGAACCATCCAGGACATGCCTTTGGGTGTAACTGGATGCTATGCATGTGGACAAGAGGGACACAGATCCAAAGACTGCCCAAACAAGTTCAAGGTACTTCCTCAGCAGTCCGTACAGTATGGAGGCCAGCCTCAGTTACATTACATGCCTACTATACTGGAGGGACCTCAGATTAGTCAAGGAGGGTTGGAAGCAGCACCAGTTCCAACCAATGCCAGAGTCTTTGCCCTCACGAAGGAAGAAGCTGCCAGCGCCTCCACGGTCGTTACAGGTCAAATAGTTATTTTTCAGCATTTAGCTACTACACTGTTTGACACTGGGGCGACCCATTCTTTCGTATCAGTACCTTTTGCTAGTAAGTTACAGGTGCCTACAGAGAGTTGGGAGTCCAGATTCCTGACAACTCTCCCTTCAGGGGAAATCATGGAGTCCACCCAGAGGCTCCGGGCTGTGCCAATCAAGATTTCAGACCGAGAGCTATATGTCGATCTGATAGTCCTTGCGATGCAGGACTTCGACATCATACTGGGCATGGATTTCCTCAGTAAGTACAGCGCTTCAGTGGACTGCCGTAGAAGGAAGGTGGTTTTCAGCCCAGAAGGAGAACCACCATTCGAGTTTCAAGGAGCCTCAAGGAGGAAGACTCAGAAATTTCTCTCAGCCTTGGCAGCCCACCAGATGCTAGAGCAAGGGTGTGCTGGTTTTCTTGCACACATAGTGGAATCAGAAGCAAAGGAAGAACTCAAGCAGGAGGATGTACGGGTAGTCTGCGAATATCCAGAAGTGTTCCCAGAAGAATTACCTGGACTACCTCCCAACCGAGAAGTGGAATTCGAGATCGAGCTAGTGCCCGGTACCGGTCCGGTCTCGAAGGCCCCATATCGTATGTCTCCAGCAGAGTTGAAGGAATTACAAGAGCAACTCCAGGAGCTACTAGACAAGGGCTTCATTCGCCCGAGTCATTCACCCTGGGGAGCTCCTGTACTTTTCGTCAAGAAGAAGGATGGGTCTATGCGTCTGTGCATAGACTACAGAGCTCTGAACAAGGTAACCATCAAGAACAAGTACCCCCTTCCTAGAATAGATGATTTATTTGATCAACTCAAAGGGGCTACAGTGTTCTCGAAGATAGATCTGCGTTCTGGGTATCATCAGCTGAAGGTTAAAGAAAGTGACATCCCAGGACGGCCTTCAGGACAAGATACGGCCACTACGAATTTGTAGTAATGCCTTTTGGAGTAACCAATGCTCCAGCAGTCTTCATGGAGCTGATGAACCACATCTTTAGGGAGTATCTCGATAAATTCGTCATTGTATTTATTGATGATATTCTCATATACTCACAGACTCCAGAGGACCATGCTACACACTTGAGGATAGTGCTGCAGATCCTTCAGCAGGAGAAGCTCTATGCAAAATTCTCAAAGTGTGAGTTTTGGCTAGATCAGGTGACCTTCCTAGGTCACATTGTATCCAAAGAAGGCATTCAAGTTGATCCAGCCAAGATAGAAGCAGTCAGCAACTGGTGTAGACCCAAGAATGCCAGTGAGATCAGAAGCTTCTTAGGCCTGGCAGGATATTACAGAAAATTTGTGGAGGACTTTTCCAGGATAGCCTCTCCACTCACAGCCTTGACCAGAAAGAACAAGAAGTTTGAATGGTCAGATAAATGCGAGCACAGTTTTCTAGAGCTGAAGAAGAGACTGACCAGTGCTCCCATCCTGACTGTTCCAGAGAGTGACAAGGCCTTTGACATCTACAGTGATGCATCCAAGATGGGCCTTGGAGCTGTCCTCATGCAAGACGGTAAAGTAATAGCATATGCCTCCAGACAGCTCAAGGACTATGAGAAGAATTACCCTACCAGACCTTGAGCTAGCAGCTGTGGTTTTTGCACTGAAGCTCTGGAGACACTACCTGTATGGAGTGCAGTGCAGGATCTTCACAGACCATCAGAGTTTGAAGTACTTCTTCACTCAGAAGGATCTGAATATGAGGCAGCGCAGGTGGCTAGAGTTGGTCAAAGATTATGACTGTGAAATCCTCTACCACCCAGGTAAAGCTAATAAAGTGGCAGATGCACTGAGCAGAAAATCCTGTGCGGCACTGATGTCCTTATCATCACTGTCTCTACCACTTCAGAAAGAAATAAAGAATTTTGGAGTCGAGGTAATAATTGGGCAACTTTCTGCATTGACTCTAGAGTCAACCCTGCTTATAGATATACAAGGAAAGCAAGATCAAGACCCAGAGATCCAGAAGATCAAGCAGGGGATCCAAGAGGCAGAAAATTCAGAGTTTCGAGTATCAGATAGTGGCATCCTCTATTTTGGAGACCGCCTTTGCGTCCCCAATGATGAGGAACTAAGAAAGAATATTTTAGAAGAAGCCCACAGTACCCCGTACTCTATGCATCCTGGTTCTACCAAGATGTACCAAGATTTAAAGAAGAGGTTCTGGTGGTCTGGACTCAAGCGAGACGTGGCCAGATATATCAGTACCTGCTTGACCTGCCAGAGGGTCAAAGCAGAACACCAGAGACCAGGAGGAGTTCTACAGCCTCTTCCCATTCCAGAGTGGAAGTGGGAAGAAATATCCATGGACTTTATCACAGGTCTTCCAAGAACCACCCATGGACACGATGCAATTTGGGTGATAGTGGACAGATTGACCAAGTCTGCCCACTTCCTAGCCATCAAGTTATCGCATTCGGTAGAGCAATTAGCACAGCTGTACGTGAAAGAAGTAATCAGGCTTCACGGGGTCCCGAAGTCGATCGTTTCTGACAGAGATGGGCGGTTCATCTCCCATTTTTGGAGGTGTGTTCAGGACGCCCTAGGCACCAAACTTCAGTTCAGCACAGCCTTCCATCCCCAGACAGATGGACAAACAGAGAGAGTAAATCAGATTTTAGAAGACATGCTCAGAGCTTGTGCATTGGACTTTAAAGGTAGTTGGTGCAAATTTCTGTGCTTAGCTGAGTTTGCCTACAACAATAGCTATCAGGCCACCATCAGGATGCCACCTTATGAGGCATTATATGGCAGGAAATGTAGATCACCCATATGTTGGCAAGAAGCTGGTGAGAAGAAAGAGATGGAGTCAGGACTAGACAGCCAGACTGAGCTTATAGACGAGACCACTCAGGCTATCCAGACGATCCGCCAGAGGATTGAGACTGCCCAAAGTAGACAGAAGAGTTATGCTGACAAACGCCGTAGGCCACTTGAATTCCAAGTTGGAGATTCAGTATTTCTCAAGGTCGCTCCCCATGAAGGGAGTGGTGAGATTTGGCAAGAAGGGCAAGCTAAGTCCTCGCTACATAGGACCCTATGAGATTATAAAGAGAGTTGGGAAGGTAGCCTATGAGCTGGACTTACCAGAGGATATGTCAGCTATCCACAGTACATTTCATGTCTCTATGCTAAAGAAGTGTGTTCACGACCCTAGCCAAGTGATTCAGCCTCAGTCAGTACAGATTCAAGAAGATCTTAGCTATGAGAGCAGACCGACACAAATAGTGGACAAAGCAGTTAAAAGATTAAGAAACAAAGAAGTGCCACTAGTGAAGGTCATCTGGCAGAATCAAAAGCATGAAGAGGCTACTTGGGAACGTGAGGACAGCATGAGAGAGAGATATCCAGAATTATTCTAAGTTCGAGGACGAACTTTTCATAAGGTATGGGGGATTGTAACGCCCCAAAATTTCCATTTATAGTTCTTAAAGTCCTTAGAATGATTTAGAAATGGTTTAACAATATTCTAGATATTTTTAGGAATTTTTAGAGTATTTTTATGGAATTTTCCGAGTCCGTTTGGTATTTTTGGAAAAAGAAAAAGAAAAATAAAAAAAAAGGGAAAAATGGGAAAAACCAATTAAGTGCAGCAGGTGGATCGAACCCGCGACCACCGCGAGACCACACAAACGCACAACCGGCTGGGCTAGGGTATCAAGCACAGAAAAGGAAGGAGAGACCTATATTTAAGGGGTAGTTAGGTCGATCCGCCCCCATAAGTATAAATAGAAAATTTAAAGAGAGAAGTTGGGATTTCTCTCAAACCCTTTCGGCCAACACCCTTGCGCCGACCCCTCTCCCTCTCCTCTCTTGTGCGCACGCCACACCAAGCCTAGAGGGCCGGCCAAGGCTTTCTTCCAAGAGATATTCCTATATTCGGGATCCCCGCGACGAGAGGAACACGTAGGCGCGAAGAATTCTCCGAGATCTCAAGTTTCTTCCGAGCTCTAGACGTTAATCTTGGTTGTAAGTCCAAGATATCAATGTAAGTACTGCTCACCTGCAGTAAGAGGCGGTTTTTCCGCGAGAATTTCCTTTAAAAGTTTTTAAAAAGAAATATTTCCTTTTTGTTTAAGTTTTTGCATGTGATCTTAGTTCATTAGTTGTTGTATGTTTATGTATATGTTTGATCACATACCCTATATGAGTTCAGGGGCTAAGAAAAGCTATGAGAAGAGAAAAGAGAAGATAAAGATAAGAAAAGAAAAGGCCAAGGCCTTAAGAAATCCCGAAAAGTCAAGACTTAGGGATTTGAGCACGCAAGGTGCTCCAGAAAATGCCAAGGCATTTACAGATAAGAAAGAAAAGAAAGAAAAGCTATTTTATTTTATAAGGCCAGTACCCGGCATCCAAGGGCGTCGTTAAAGAAATCCAGGTGTCCAATTCCAAGGTCTTGGCCCTGGTAGACCAAGGTCTGCTCTATTAGGATTGGTGGCTCGCTACCCCAACCTTTTAGGGAACGCGCATATCAGATGGTACTTACGTCTTCAGTGGATCCAAGTGATTAGTATTTTCAAGTATATGCTTTAGCAAAGTTTCCTAAAGTTTCAGAAAGTTTTCAAAAGTTAAAGAATAGCTAAAGTTTCCAAGTTGAGCCAAGAAAAGTAAATTGAGATTTATTATTGCTTGAGTATGCATGTTTTGAGCTATACATGTTCTTAGTTTTCTTTCAAGCATATTAGTATCTCATATGATGTTCAGTTTGATCTAGAAGCATTTTGCATATTACGAGTTTTTGTGAGCTAGATAGTACTTACTAAGCTTTTTGCTTACTAGTTGCATTTCCTCTTATTGCAGATAAAGGTAAGGGCAAGCAATTTTGAAGGAAGACGACGAGGCGGTGCTGAGTAGAGTGTGTGTGGTGGCTGATTATGGAGAGATCTTTGAGACGAGATCATTTAGTTATTTGAATTGCAATGTTTAAGTTTATTCAAATTTCAAGTTCTTGCTTATGGAGATTATAGAGTATTTGAGTTTTGGATAGTTTTACATGCTCAATTTCTTAGAGTAAAGATTCCATGTCATTTCATTTAGCATACATATCCTTATGATTGCATTGGATGAGTAGAAGTGTGAGTAGTTAGAGATATTGATACTTTGTTAGAAAAAAAAGTGTTTATGCCAAGATAGTATCAAATTCCCTTTGAATCAAGTTTTTATTGCTTAAAAATGTTTAGAAAAGTTGCAATCACATTTCATAATGCTTTAGCAAGGTCGTAGAACATATATTTGGTGTTATGAATGCATAGGAGTCAAGATTGGTACAAACTCTATTGTTAAAGTTTATATAAACTTGTTTAGTTTATTTTCTTCCATAAAAGTCCTAAATTCAAGTTTATGGATTCGTTTGATTGGCTAAATTGTTTAGGAAACTGACATAGAGTATAGAAATGGTGTCGTAGTTTGATATGGCTCGAAACTGAATGAATGGTGGACTTAAGAAGCAAGAGCCGAAAACCTGTAAAACTGATTATAGGCGTACCAGTCGACTGCTACGTCATCAGTCGATTGGTATGGGCAGTTTGAGTTGGGTGAGGCTTGTTTCAATAAGTATCAACTACGAGTTTTGAGAAGGAAAGTGTGATATGGTAGCATGCATGACTACTTAAGTTAGAATATAATTGTTAGAAGAATTTAAAAGAAAAAAAAAAGATTTCCGCATTTTTAGTCATGTATAAAAGTTGAGAAGTAGAGGAAAGTAACGATCCGTCTGAAGGTAGAGAAGGCGGGTCGCTACATTGTGTTTGCTAGAGGGGGGGGGGGGGCGGGGGGTGAATAGCAATTTTTCAAACCCCTTTCTTCCAACACGGTTAGTTGCACAATGGAATATACAATAAAAACAATCAAACAAATACTAACCAATGATAACACGGAAGATTTACATGGTATCCACCCCGGATGGGTGACTAATCCAAGAATCCGTCGGTGGATCACGCCCCGGATAACCTCCGGCTAACTCTGTCGCTCCTTGTGGGTGGAAAAACCTCACCACAACACTTCGGACGCTATCTGAGTACAAAAGACTACTAACTCACTTTACCCAAGCAAGTTTCGTCAAGAATCTCAGCCACCACGAAGTCCGCTTTAAATAGGACTCGGGCTGAAACCCTCGCCACCAGTCGACTGCTCCCAGGGCAGTCGACTGGTGCCACTGAAATTCAACCGTTGTACCCCAATGTTCGAATTCTCAACCAACTTACCAGCCACCTACTAGTCGACTGCTCCCAGAGCAGTCGACTGGTCCCCCGGCCAGAACCTTCTGAGAGTTTTATCAGTCGACTGCCCTACTCACACACCTAGGGTTTCCCTTCCCGAGTGCATTTCACTCCGCACTCAAACCCTAGGACATTCCCAAGTACAATCACACAGCACTCGTACCCTCACGACTCGACTGACTCCTCATCCGCTGCCTCGACTATTGCCTTCGCGCCCTGTTCATCTTCGGTCCTCGTCCCTCGGATACGCATGCAAGCCTCCAGCTTGCCTCCATGCCACCCTTCATGTATGCCACGAAGTCCGCACCCATCAGCTCATCGTACCTGCACTCCAAGGTCCCTCGGGTGCACACAAGCCTCCAGCTTGTCTCCATGCGACCCTTCACCGTACCGAGGCCGTCCAGCCAAGTTCATATGTGTAACCTGTACAACCTGCACACTCAACATACACATATAAGATAACATGGGTAAACCTAACTTAAACACTTTACCCAAACATCAAAATACTTGGTCACTCCGGACCATAGATTGCATCAACAATCTCTCCCTTTTTGATGTTTGGCAATACGTTTAAGTTAGGGAAAGCAAGATAGTAGTCAATAGCAAAAATCATGCTAAAACAAATGCATATGCAATGCATACATGGATCCTATCCCAAGGCATCCTACACCTAACCCTCCAAGTTAGGACTTTTCAACACCTAACCCTCTAAGTTAGGAATTTTCACACACCTAACTACCCAAGTTAGGAATTTCCCACAAAAACGGGCTTTTTAAAGCTTCTCCAAAGGCCCCCGTACACTGGACTTACAAAGGCTTTTTAAGAACCTCTCCAAGGTTCCCCTTACTCCAAGAATGGAGCAACCATGCTCCCCCTAAACCTAGGGTTTCTAGAAATGATGTGTTTGGTTTCCCAACTTAAACCCAACACTTCTTCCCGTTTGCCTAACATCAAAAAGAACCCAACAATATCCCAATTATCGGTTCTTTTAATCCCTAATGACCATAAACAATGTGTACAAGCCCCCATACACTTATTTTGCATCATTTGGACACATACCCAGCTGCTGATACAAAAATTAACCCTGACCAGTCGACTGCCCCCCAGGGCAGTCGACTGATACTCTGGAAATTAGAATTTCAGCCTTTCTGACGAAATTCAGAAATACGCCAGAAATTCCATAAATCTTCAAAAATTCCCAAATTTTATGAAAACATTTATGGTACCCATACCTATTTGGGAAAAATACATTCCAAAATATATCTATCACTATTCCCATGTTTGACACAAAACCCAAAACTAGCTAAAAACTTCAATCAAACCTTACCCTAAAGTCCTAGTTTTGGGTTTCTCTTGATGTCTTTGCCCATGCCAACCCATAATGAGTCCCTAGCATTGATTTACATGGAAATTACACACCAAAAATTAATTTTCATGTAATATGACCCCAATGTCATATTTTCATGCATGAAACTCAAAAACACCGTGTCAAAACCCAAGAATTGAGACTCAAGTCCGTCTCCAATTCCTTTGGCACACTCCATGGTCCATCTAGACCTCTAGGAGGAACCCTCCAAAGATCCATTCACCATATATCCCAAAGGCTCCTAGAGCTCCCCCTTGAGCTCTTAGCCCTAGCCACCTCCCTAGATGACTCAACCATCACTAGGCCATATCGGTGTTCCACCGGTGACTCTTGGCCTACAAACTTGACACTCTTAACCTTAGACACCTCGTCTTTGGTTAAGTCCTTCTTTTTCCCTTTAAAGGGCATCCCCTTGCCATTTTTGGACTCTCACTTCTTGCCATAATCATATGCTATCCTTGCATATCTCTTTCCCTTGGCATGGGAGACCTTAGATCGGTATCCTAGACCCGATCTATCATTGGTGCGGTTTAGGCCACCCAACACTATATCCAAACCCTTAGATCCAACCGTGAATCTCTCTAGAGTTTTCTCTAATTTATCAAGTCTTGCCCTCAAGGCATGATTTTCCCTTTTTAGACCTTTAACCTTAGAGTCCATAGGTCCACTTTGAACATTCCTAGACCTACCCTCCTTTCTAGGCACATTCATTCCCTTCTTGGGATTAGTGCCTTGATCCTTGGGTACAAAGTTCCTAGATTTACCATGATGCATGTTTTCTTAGGTTGTTGATCTACCTTGTTACTCCATTCCTATCATTGTATTTAAAACCAAAATTATGCACAAGTAGATAATTTTCATTAATCCTAGCATGCATGGATGAATGATTAACATGATTTTTAATATGCAAGGAGGAACTTGAAATTGAATTACTTTTTAACCTAGGGTTAGAAAGTACCTCCCTTACCCTTGTAGTCTCTCCTTGTTGTGAACTTCTTCTCATCCTTCTTTCCTCCTTCTCCCATCTTCTTAGATGTGCCATTTTCTTGATTTCACTTTTCTTTGGGCACTTGGTGTGGTAGTGCCCCAATTCTCCGCATGTGAAGCATCTAATCTTCATCTTCCTCTCTTGGGCTTCTCCATTAGTACAATTCATGTTAGACTTAAATCGAATGGACCCGGGTTTAGAGAGTACCTCCTTTTTCTTACCTAGAGGGCACATATCCTTGTAGTGCCCCTTTTCATGGCAACCAAAGCATGTGATATGTTCTTTTGATTTGACTTTGGTGGAGGTTGACGCTAGGTTGACTTCCTCTTCAACCTTGGATGAAGAAGATGTTGGACCTTGGATGGCTATAGAGGGGGGTGAATGTAGCCAGACACATAAATCTTTTGATCTTAACAGATTTCTGCAATCAGAGATTAGGCAGCGGAAACACACAGAATGCAGAAACAGAAATGAAGAACAGAAATCAAAACAAAGACAGCAAACCAAACGACACAGCGATGTACAAGGTTCGGGGATAACTTGCCCCTACTCCTTGGCATGCCCGTAAGGTGGGCGATCCCTTGATCTTCGGCAAATAAAGCCCCGGTGAACCCGGATAGGATAGAGCCTCCTTCTCGGTGGAGAAACCACTCCACATATCTCACAGATGATGGAACTTGAGTACAGGAGATCACACAAGAAGGAATGCTCACTCAGATCTCACAAGGATGTAGTAGAACGCTTAAGCACAAAGCAACAGAGATCTCGAACACAGCCCAGCCAAACATCCCAAGTTTCTGTCTCGTTCCCTTCAGCTCCTCTGCTTCCAGCTTCGTATCTTAAGCTCTTGCTAAATGTCGCTAGCTCCATCAGCACCACTGACTCACACCATGACCCACTCACCACTCTGACCACTGGACACTCCTCCAGCTGAGACTCCGTTAGATGCCAGTCGCGCCATCGTCAGTTGCCAGTTGCTCCAGACACCGTTGAGACCTGAAAAAACAATAGATCCATACCTGCTCCATGGAAAGTCCTCCATTGACCCTCCTTGAGTATTTGAATCCTCTTGTATCACCTGCACACTCCAACAGACGCTTAGCAATGCATATCAAAACATATCAGCAGTGTATCAGAGAATCGGCAGAGAAAACATACGCAATCAGAGCGTCTGACAGTGATTTCGAATTAAAGTTACAGCTACTGATCGGTCACCGGACCGATCAGAGTGAGGCCTGATCAGTCACCAGACCGATCAGGATAGGCACTGAACGATCAGGCTCAAGCCTGATCGGTCCACTGTGAGAAAACCGTAATCGCGGACATCTGATCCTAGGTCGTGGATCGATCACCCGACCGTTCTGGCATTCTGGATCGGTCATCAGACCGATCTGGGGCAAAACAGAATCCAACCAAGGTTTCTGTTTTCTCCTTGATCGGTCACCAGACCGTTCTGCCACTCTGGATCGGTCACCAGACTGATTTGGGGCTGAACATAATCCAACCAAGGTTTCTGTTCTCTCCCCGATCGGTCACCAGACCGTTCTGGCACTCTGGATCGGTCACCAGACCGATCTGGGGCTGAACAGAATCCAGCCAAGGTTTCTGTTCTCTCCTTGATCGGTCACCAGACCGTTCTGGCACTCTGCTGCACACTCCAGATCGGTCCACAGACCTATCCAGCAGACTACTGCACACTCCAGATCGGTCCACAGACCTATCCAGCTGTCTGCTGCACACTCCAGATCGGTCCCCAGACCAATCCAGCAGTCTACTGCTCACTCTAGAACGGTCCCCAGATCAATCAGGCTGTTCCCTGATCGGTCACTGATAAGTATCATTTTATTGATTATTTTAATTGCTAAAATCCATGTTTGACCTATGTTTTTATTGCTTAATTGTGAAATTGCCCTAGGTTTTAGAACTTATTCATATTTTGAACTTAATTGCAAAATTTGTATAAAATTGGATTATTTGGCCACTAAATTCTTGATCTATTTTGTAGGCATCAAAGGTTCAAGGATCTAGGGCATATTGGGTCAAACTTGAGTCGGAAGTGACCCGGATCGAATTATCAAGATTATGATTTAATCTGGGTCGTCCAATTCAAGAGCGGCTAGATCTGAGCCATCCGGGATGATCCGAAGCAATCCGAGCTTGGGCAAGGGTTGATCAAGCACCCTGATCAAGATCTGAAGATTTCATTCCGATCAGAGCTAAATCAACCGTTGGATCAAGCTTGGAGGGCTCTAGATCATCCATTCAAAGATTAGCTTGATCTGGACCATCCATTGTAGATCTGGAGGATCTGAGCTACCACAAGGCAGATCCTGACCCCAGATCATCATCATCAAAGTTTGGCTCAAATCAGACCATGATCAGCCGTTGGATTGAAGTGGATCAATCTGGACCGTTCAAAGCTAAATACTTAAGGAAATCTTCTGCGCAGAAAACCTTTGTCGCGTCTTCGCAGTCTTCTTCATTCTTCGCTTGTTCTTCATGTTCTTAGCCAATTCTTCATCCAAGAAGGCGTGACCACCTCCTTTCCAATCTGAGATCAAGATCTGAGTCCGTGGAAATAGTCTCCTCGAAGAATTCAGCTCAAATTGCGCCGGAACAGGGATTGTTGAGGGTTTCGGCAATTCCTCAGTCAGATCACTTGTTTTCCATCCACAATCCATTTCCAAGCTGCTGAGCCATTTGTAGGGGTTCTCAGGTGAGCTCAAAAGCTTCCCAATTCATCATCGCAGCTCCATCAATGGAGATAGAGTGAATCGGATTGCAAAATTCCAGCCAAGCGCATATTCGAGCAGAGTCAACTTCAGAGATGTGTTTCCACTGATTTACTGAGCCTAGGGGTTCGAAGCCAGAGCTAAATCAACCATTGGATCAAGCTTGGAGGGCTCTAGATCATCCATTCAAAGATTAGCTTGATCTGGACCATCCGTTGCAGATCTGGAGGATCTGAGCTACCACAAGGCAGATCCTGACCCCAGATCATCATCATCAAAGTTTGGCTCAAATCAGACCATGATCAGCCGTTGGATTGAAGTGGATCAATCTGGACCGTTCAAAGCTAAATACTTAAGGAAATCTTCTGCGCAGAAAACCTTTGTCGCGTCTTCGCAGTCTTCTTCATTCTTCACTTGTTCTTCATGTTCTTAGCCAATTCTTCATCCAAGAAGGCATGACCACCTCCTTTCCAATCTGAGATCAAGATCTGAGTCCGTGGAAATAGTCTCCTCGAAGAATTCAGCTCAAATTGCGCCGGAACAGGGATTGTTGAGGGTTTCGGCAATTCCTCAGTCAGATCACTTGTTTTCCATCCACAATCCATTTCCAAGCTGCTGAGCCATTTGTAGGGGTTCTCAGGTGAGCTCAAAAGCTTCCCAATTCATCATCGCAGCTCCATCAATGGAGATAGAGTGAATCGGATTGCAAAATTCCAGCCAAGCGCATATTCGAGCAGAGTCAACTTCAGAGATGTGTTTCCACTGATTTACTGAGCCTAGGGGTTCGAAGCCAGCTCTTGATTGACAACCAAGAAGTTCTTGAGCTCTGGAAGGAATCGAGGAGTAGATTTCATCAGTTTAATTTCATGTTTAGCTGTAGTTTTCAATTGTGTGCAAGCTTGTTCTGAAATTTTGTTTAGTTACTGAATTTTTTGATTTTTAAGTTCTTAGCTGTAATTTAGTTTAAATTCTGCAAGTAGAGTAATATAGGAACTTGATAGTGAATTAATAGATCAAATTTCAGCTTATTTCTTAGTTAAATTGCTGCGTGCCAATCCAAGTTACTGCGTGCCAAGTTTAGTTGTTTATCAGAGTTTTCATTTTCATCTCACTAGATTTTGTTAAGTAATGGCTAGTTGAGTTTCTTTGTGCTTAAAATAGTTACTTGCAATCAGTTTTCATTAGCTAGCTCAGCCTTAATCAAATGCGAGAACAAAGTAATGGTTAATCCTTGAATTTTTGAACAACAAGTTAATTTCTGCATATCATCATTTCTGAATTTGTGTTTCTTTTCAAGTTCTGATTTCAATCTCAATTCCTTACCTAAGTTTTGCATAGTTCCTTCTTCATACCATTGTTTTCCAATTAAATCACTCAGTTGAAATAGTTGAGCTAAAAGTACTCATTTCATAAGGTTGGTGTTAGTTTTTGGCACAAAGCATCACTCATTTCTTCCTTTGCGTGCCAACTGCCTTACACACTCTCATTATCGAATTTTAGCTTGCTTTTGTGGCATAGGATTGTGTTTGAAACCAATAAGCTTGAACACACTGAAATCTGAATTTTGTTTGCAGTGGTAGGATTCCAAAAACATTGTAGCTAAGTTGAAGTTTGTTGCTTGTGTGATTGCTATATATCCTTGACATTGATTTGTGTTAAGCTTGAATAATTCGAAAAACTTCATCACTGCTTTTACTTCATTGTTTAGCATTCCATTTTGAGTTTGAAATCAGAAAACAGTTGCAAAAAAAAAATTCTGAAAGTGCTTGAGTAAGTTTCCACTAGGTTGAGTCCTTAAGTGCCAATTTCTTGTTTAGTGCACTAGTTTGGTTTCTTTCATTTTCATTATTTTTCCATTTCTGATTGCAACCCCAAAACCCAAATCATTTATTCGAAACCCTAAACTCATAAACGACACAAATACAAGTTCGAATCAAACACGACAACTAGCCCCGAGAAAAATACGACCTGTGGCCCCTATATTACATTTTCATACCTTTGATTGTAAAAAGGGTTTCCAGCTATTCATTCACATTTAAATTTGAGACCCACATTCGTGACACATAGATTGGGCATATCAAATTTTTGGCGCCGTTGCCGGGGAACTAATAGTTGACTTGTTTGATTTTTGCTTGTGCACTTATTTCATATCATTCTTGGCTTACTTTTGTGCTTATTGCTATATCTTTTGATTTGATTTTATTTGTTTTATCTTTTTATCCACTTTTACTGCGAGTTGTTTGATTTTATGACCAGGTCTTTAGGTGCTGAACTAGAAGATTTTGACCCTGAGATTGAGAGGACTTTCAGAGCCAGGAGGAGCCAGACCATTCTTTCTAAGACTATAGATATCCCTCCTATTCAGACTATCTGTACTCACTCAGGCATTGACATGGCAGACCACCAGGGAACCATGAAGGAGCTCGCAGCACCTGACGCTTCGTTTCAGTACTCCAGCATAGCTTATCTAGAGCTAGGGGGGAATTTTGAGCTCAGATCTGGACTCATCAATTTGTTGCCAAAGTTTCAGGGTTTATCTGGGGAGGATCCAAACAGACACCTGCACGAATTCCATGTGGTATGCTCTACCATGAAGCCACAGGGGATTTCTGAAGAAGACATTAAGTTAAGAGCTTTTCCTTTTTCCTTGACTGGGGCTGCTAAGGATTGGTTGTATTATTTGCCCACTGGACATGTTGCTAGTTGGATTGAAATGAAGAGAGCATTTTTAGAGAAGTTTTTTCCAGCATCAAGGACCGCCATTATCAGAAAAAGTATTTGTGGCATTCAACAAGTGGTTGGAGAGTCTCTTTATGATTATTGGGAGAGGTTCAAGAAGTTATGCTCTAGCTATCCTCAACACCAAATTAGTGAGCAACTTCTTGTGCAATATTTTTATGAAGGTTTATTACCTATGGATAGGAGCATGATTGATGCGGCGGCAGGAGGAGCCTTAGTAAACAAAACACTGGAGCAAGCTAAAGAACTCATTTCTAACATGGCGGAGAATTCTCAACAATTCGGGAGTAGAGCACTCACTACAAGAGGGGTTAATGAAGCTCAAGTGATGTCTAATGAAAATAAAGAACTTAAGAGCTCATTGTTGGAGTTGACATCTTTAGTGAAGCAAATGACATTGAATAATGTGAACCAAGCCTCAAATTTTCCAACAACTTCATTTCCAATTCAAGTTACAAGGGTATGTAGCATTTGTTCAAGCCAAGAACATAATTCGGACCTTTGTCCAAATCTCCAACAATATGAATCGGTTGCGGCCTTGGCTAGAGCTCCATTCCAACAATGAAATGACCCCTACTCATCTACCTACATTCCGGGTTGGAGGGACCATCCAAATTTGAAGTATGGTAACTCTTTTTACCAACAACCGCCTTCTAATCATCAAATTCAGCAAAATCAGCCCTTATATCAGAGTTCACAGCAGCAAAACCATGGTTTTCAGTCACAAAATCACAATTTCCATCAACCACAGCCGCAAATATAGAATTACCAGCAAGGTTTACAGCCATTCCAGCAAACACAACAACCATATCAGCAATTTCAGCAACCTTCTCAGAACTTCTCGCAAAGTTTTCAGCCATTCCAGAATCAATTCCAAAATTCACAGCAAGGTTTTCAAAGTTTTCAGAGTCACAATCAGCAAAATCAACCTCAAATGCAGAATTTCCAGCAAAGTTATCAAAATTTTCAGCAGCCCTCCTCCACCTTTTCAGCCCCACATAAGTCATATGCAAGCTCTGGAAGCACAAGTGGAGGAAATGCGTCCCAACAGAGGGTTGAGGATATGTTTCAATAGTTGATGCAGCAACAACAAGCTCAACAACAACAAATACAACAAGTTCTCCAACAACAACAACAACAACAACAACACAATCAAAACGTTGAGAGACAAATAGGGCAATTGGCTAGTGGAATTAATCAGAATCAAGCTCAAGGATCAAGTCAACTTCCTTCCCAAACTATACCCAATCCCAAAGGGAATGTGAGTGTTATAACTTTGAGAAGTGGGAAGGTTACAACATCTCCGAAGAGTCCAAGAGCAGAATTTTCAGGAGACCGGACAGCAACTCAAATTCTGGCCCAAAACAACACTGAAATGAGTTCAAATTCGGCTGATTCCCCCCCCCTAGCCCGTTCCCAACTCAGTCCTCAAGCAACCCTCCAAATTTGGTGGCAAACGGAGAAGAAATCAATGCCGAGACGCATGGGACAGCAGCTGCTACGCATGGGACAGCAGGGCAGAATTCAGTTTCTCCACATTCGGCCAAAGAAGTTGATCTTAGGGTTCCTTTACCCTTTCCACAGCAGAGAACACATGCCAAAAAGCAAGTGGAGGAAGAGAAAGCCAAAAAATTTCAAGATCTTGTGAATCTTTTTAGCAAAGTGCAGGTGAATGTGCCATTGCTTACCATGATCAAGCAAATTCCAAAATACGCTAAGTTTCTCAAAGATTTGTGCATTCACAGGAAGAGGTTGAAGGTGAATGAGTTAGTTAACATGGGCAAAAATGTTTCAGCACTGTTTCAGCAAATTCCTCAGAAATGTGAAGACCCAGGAGTTTTTACTATACCTTGTGAGATTGGAAGCAATTTATTTCAGGATGCCATGTTAGATTTGGGTGCTTCCATCAATGTGATGCCTAGGTCAGTTTTTCAGATGTTGTGCATAGGCCCTTTACAGCCTACAGGAGTAGTGATTCAGCTAGCTGACAGAAGCCAGACTCACCCAGCCGGTATGATTGAGGATGTGCTCGTTAAGGTGAAAGAGTTGATCTTCCCAGCTGATTTTTACATATTGGACATGGAGGGAGATTTCCTTGCACATAGATCTCCACTCATCCTTGGGAGACCATTTTTGAAGACCGCCAGAACGAAGATTGATGTACATACAGGGACACTTTCCATGGAGATAGGAGATACAGTAGTCCAGTTCAGTCTTCTTGACGCTATGAAGCACTCAAGGGAGGATCACTCTGTTTTGAGTATTGATGTTGCTGAGGAGCTGGTTGGTGTAGATGCCCTTGCTGATAGGATTTTCTCTGATGTTCATGAGTGTGACCTGAGCTCTATAGATGCAGGAGATGTTATGTCTGCAGGAGGAGCTGAGTTTGGATCCGTTTTTGAACCTCTTACAGTTGAGGGAGATTTCATGAGTGTAGGGGATTGCATTGAGCCCCAGGGATCACTCTTGATGGTTGATGTGTCAGGAGAGTCAGAGGGTAGGTATGTGAGTGTAGGGGATTGCACTGAGCCCCAGGGATCACCCATATCTACTGAGCAGTCAGAGCCTGAGTTGAAGCCTTTGCCAGCACACTTGAAGTATGCTTATTTGGGAGAAGATCAGCAGCTACCTGTCATCATTGCCCAGAATTTAGAGCCAGAACAAGAGGAAAAATTATTACAAGTTCTGAGGCAGCACAGAAAAGCTATAGGGTGGACACTTGCTGATATTTCTAGGATTAGTCCTACAATCTGCATGCATCAGATACACTTAGAAGAAAATATGAAGCCCGTGAGACAACCACAAAGAAGACTCAACCCATTGATTCTTGATGTAGTAAAGAAAGAGGTGACTAGACTTCTACAGGTAGGCATCATTTACCCTATTTCTGACAGCAGATGGGTGAGTCCTATTCATGTGGTCCCCAAGAAATCAGGAGTTACAGTGGTGGCAAATGAAGACAACGAGTTGGTGCCCACAAGAGTGAAGAATGCATGGAGGGTTTGTGTGGATTATAGGAAGCTGAACCAAGCCACGAGGAAGGATCACTATCCCTTGCCCTTTATTGATCAGATGTTGGAGAGATTGGCGGGGAAGTCACACTATTGCTTTTTGGATGGATACACAGGTTATTTTCAGATTTGCATAGATCCGGAAGATCAAGAGAAGACTACCTTCACTTGTCCTTTCAGCACATTTTCTTACAGATGGATGTCATTCGGACTTTGCAACTCTCCAGGGACCTTCCAGCGGTGTATGGTAAGTATTTTTGGTGAGATGTTAGAACACTGCATGGAAGTATTCATGGATGATTTTTCTGTTTTTGGTACATCCTTTGATTCATGCTTAGAAAATTTATCTAGGGTTTTGCATAGATGCATCGAGACTGATCTAGTTCTTAATTTTGAAAAGTGTCATTTTATGGTTGAGCATGGCATTGTCTTGGGTCACATAGTCTCTAGGAGAGGTATAGAGATAGATCCTGCAAAAATAAGTGTTATATCTTCTTTATCTTACCCCGTATGCGTACGGGATGTTCGATCTTTTCTTGGACATGCAGGTTTCTACAGGAGATTTATTAGAGACTTCAGTAGAGTTGCTCTCCCATTGTCTCGATTGTTGCAGAAGGATGTGGATTTTTATTTTGATGCAAAATGCAAGGAGGCTTTTCAGAGATTGAAGGAAGCTCTTATTACTGCACCTATCATCAGATCACCAGACTGGAGCTTACCTTTTGAGTTGATGTGTGATGCCTCGAACCATGCAGTAGGAGCTGTACTTGCACAGAGAGTAGATGGGGCACCATATGTTATTTCTTATGCCTCAAAGACCTTGGATTCAGCCCAAGCCAACTACACCACCACAGAAAAGGAGCTTCTTTCCATTGTTTTTACTTTAGATAGATTCAGATCATATTTATTGTGTTCTCATGTTGTTGTGTTTTCTAATCATGCAGCACTGAAGTACCTCCTCAAGAAGCCAGATGCGATGCCAAGGCTTATTAGATGGATGCTACTACTACAGGAGTTTGACTTGGAGATACGGGACAGGAGTGGCAAGGAAAATTTAGTAGCAGACCACTTGAGCAGATTGGAGGGAGATGGAGATCCCACGGCCATAGATGATGATTTCAGAGATGAGCAGCTTTTACAGCTGCATGGTGAGTCACCTTGGCATGCAGACTTAGTGAATTTTCTTATAGCTCATGTTTTTCCTACACACCTTTCGAAAGCTCAAAAGGATAAGTTTAAAAGTGATGCAAAATATTATGTGTGGGATGATCCTTACTTGTGGAAATTTTGTAGTGATCAAATCATTAGGAGATGTGTACCAAATCATGAGTTTCATTCTGTACTCACTTTTTGCCATTCTTCAGCATGTGGTGGGCATTTTGGACCACAAAGAACCGCTAGGAAAATTTTAGAATGTGGATTGTACTGGCCCACTCTGTTTAGAGATTCATATAGGTTTTGTAAATGTTGTGATAGATGTCAAAGAACAGGAAACATAAGTGCTAGAAATGAAATGCCTCAACAAACTATTTTATTTTGTGAGATATTTGATGTGTGGGGTATAGATTTTATGGGACCATTTCCTGCTTCTTTTGGATTCTTGTATATTCTTTTAGCTGTTGATTATGTTTCAAAATGGGTGGAGGTCATTCCCACCAGGACTGATGATTCATCTGTTGTTGTTAGTTTTGTTAGGTCACACATTTTTTGCAGGTTTGGAATTCCAAGAGCAATCATAAGTGACCAAGGATCCCATTTTTGCAATAAGCACATGAAGGCTCTTCTTAATAAGTACGGGGTTGTACATAAGGTTTCTACTGCTTATCACCCCCAAACAAATGGACAAGCCGAGGTGTCGAATAGAGAAGTCAAATCAATTTTGGAAAAGACCGTTGGACCTAATAGGAAGGATTGGAGCAAAAGGCTTGAAGATGCACTATGGGCATATCGCACCGCTTACAAGACACCCATTGGAATGTCACCTTATAGACTTGTGTATGGGAAATCATGCCACTTACCTGTGGAGATTGAGCATAAGGCGTATTGGGCGGTAAAAGCTTGCAATTTTGATGCTACTAAGGTGGGAGAAGAAAGGAAGTTGCAACTTCAAGAACTTGAAGAAGTCCGGTTGGAAGCATTTGAGAATTCAAGAATCTACAAGGAGAAGACTAAGAACTTTCATGGCAAGCACATTGTGAACAAAGAATTTCAAATTGGTGACAAAGTGCTATTATACAAGTCAAGTCTCAAATTGATCAAAGGGAAGTTGAGGTCAAGATGGGAGGGTCCAGTTTTTGTGACTAATGTTTTTCCCTATGGAGTGGTAGAGATTCAAGAGGAGGCCACGAGTCAAGTGTACAAAGTAAATGGCCACCGGCTCAAGAAATTCATGAAGAGGTCAAGGAGCTAGAGGTGGATGGAGTGGACTATATGGATGCCACATACCCAACTTAAAAGGGGAGTTCACTAAATTTTGCACTCATTTTTCTTTGTATATACATTTCCTTACTTGTTGCAAGATAATTTTGTTTGCGTGCGCAATTGGTTTTCTCAAGTAGGTACTTTAAAGTTCAAATAAAATTCTTCATTGTAAATACCATGTCTTTTCTCTTAGTACATTTTCATGTTTCTAGGAATAAATGTATCCCTTAGATTATCTCAATAGCATTTTAGAGTCTTTTGGAAAATAAATTAAATTTGGTTGTCAAAACTTAGGGTTTGAGTTCATGGTTGAAATCTTGGATGCTTGAGTACGATTTTGCTTTAGATTCTTAATTGAGGAATTGAGATGGATTATTTTTACCTAGTGAGATTAGCCTTATTTTGTGATACACATATGCTATTGTATTCTAGAACTTGCTTAGGTTCTTTCAAAAATCATTTTTCAATGGTGGGATCACATCTATAGGGACTAATCATTTTGTTTACCTTTCTAATTCAATTTTGGCAAAAAATCATGTCTATTCTATTTACCTTTCCTTATTGCTAATCTTAACCCTAATTTTTCTATGGACTTGTTTGATTGGGATGTTTTCTTGATACTATTTTGCCCGAGACGGACAAAGATTTAAGTGTGGGGGAGTGATTGGTGATTTGGAATGAATTTTCATCAAGGAGGCACTTCATGTCAAAAAGAAAATTTTTTTGCCAAGTTGAAGCTAAAAGGTTCCAAGTGAGTTGAATTTGAATTTCAAAATTGAGCAAGAGGATGGAAGCAAGTGGAGAGTCTAGAGTCTTGATTATAATTTGGAGATCCAAGCCATGTTGGGGCCAAGGATTCGGCTGAAGAAAGCAATTGGAGTTTGAGATTTTTCCTTACATGTTGAAGACCCAAGTGGCATGCAAATGAGATCCAAGGAGGTACATGTGCCAAGTTGAATTGAAACTGAGGAAGATTGAGCAAAGCTGAATAAAGTTGAAAAGAAGCTAAAAAATCTGAATTTGAAGCAGCTGTGCATAATTTGAAAGGCTGAATGAAAGAAGTTGAGAAGAAGTTGAGCTAAGGCTGTATTCCTTTAAAGCTCACGGCAAGGGCTGAGTGAAGCTGATATCTGATAGGAATTTGAGCACTTAAGGTCTGAAATCAGCTGTTAAGAATTCGAAAGAAGCTGAGAAAGATGACCCATTTGATGCTACTGCTGTAAAGAAATCAGAAATTTGAAAGGCTGAGCACAAACTGAGAGCAAGCAAAAGATGAAATCAGCAATACCTTTTTGTCCAGTTGGTATCAAGATGAGCTGGATTTAAATTTTCATGGCTGTAAATTCTGCATTAAGACTGATTAAGAAGGCTGAAGAAATCTGAACAGCCTGAAAAGGTTGCTGCCGAGTGTTGAATTTGGATCTACTGAAGTTAAACAAACTGAATTCAAGGCAAGACTGAGCAAGGTGCTGAAAAATTCAGGAAGAGAACCCATAGAAGATCAAATCAAATTTCTGCCACAAGACACAGTTTAGTATCATATCAAACATTTTCGAGTGCCGAAATCAAGTGGAGCCTTTATGAAGAAAATCTGATTTGAAGCTGTGAAAGAAAATTCTGCAGAGAAGAAAAGAAATTGGCACGAAAATTGAAGAATGAGGTATCAAATTGGCTATAGAACATGTATTCGGCTACTCTTCTAAGAGCTGAACTGCAGCTATACAATGATGAAATCATTGAAGGGGTTGCTGGAATTTGAAGTAGGCAGGGAGCATCAAGTAAAAAAATTAGGTGCATTAACAGAATAAATCAGTGGACTGCTAGGATTGAAACTAGTGTATCATTCAAGCAGTTTTTTGCACAAGATTGTATCAACTTGAGGATGAATCTAGGTTTCAAAAGCTATGAATCAAGTTATCAAGCATGAAAATGTATCTGAAGTTGAAGGTGCACATTCAATTTCAGATCTAGGAAAAAGAAATGGCTGCTAGAAGTTTCGAAAAAGAGAAAAGAAAAGGAAGAAGTTGGCTGAAATTCAATTTTTTCGACAGAAATGTTGGGATCGAAGCTGTTCTTTGCGATAGGAATCAACCATTTTTTGATGGAAGCTTAAATGCAGCTGTACAGATTTCAAAAGAGAGGAACCAAATCTGATCAGGGCAGAAAATTTGTGCCAAAAACAGAGAAAAAAAATTATGGGCAGTGCAGAAATGGAAGTGCAAGGAATTGATTTAAAACTGATGTGGCTGCTGCAATAAATGCTGATCTAACTGTTGATAAGGAATTAAAGAGTTTACAAGGTCTAAAAGCAATGCCATGGAGCTGAAGACTTGAAACAGGAAAGAAAGAAAAAAAATATATTTGAGATGATAAGGAAGTGTGCCAATATTGTAAAGGAAACGTATCAAGAGTGAGTTACAAGGGGTTTTGAGTGGAAATTTTATGCTGAGTAGCTATTTCACTGATTATAACATGTTCTTTGATGTAACTCTGATCTGAAAAGAAAAGAAGAAGAGAAGAGCTCGAAAAATTCTGATGAGAAAGGAAAGGAAGCAATTGGCACACAAGGGTGGAAGTTGGCACATTGAGATCAATAAAGGTTTCTTCATCCAAATTAAGAGTATTATTCAAGACTGACTTTACCACACTTCTTATCTCATTATAAGGACTGTATGGAGAGCAAAGAGCATCAGAAATGTCCTCAAGCACTCAAGTCTTCCACCTTATCAATTTTTCCATTTTCTTGGTTTTTATTCCATTTCTCACCACTTTTCATGTTTTTATTTGTTTTTATAGATATTGATCCCAATCATGAATAATGGTGGAGATAGATAATAAGCAAACCTATGGTAGTGCAAGAATCATATGTGTTTGAGTGAGCTCCAATTCCATCATCAAGTTAGAACTTAAGGAGAGAGCCACCAAAATTTTCCTTGAAAGGACTATGAGTTAGATTCATCTCAATGACTCATGATGGATGAAAAGGCTAAGTTGTTGATTTAAGGACAAGATACTAATCCATGAGGCTTAGACTTATGAGAATTGACAACCCTTGGTAATTTCTTTTCATTTGTTTCTAATTATGCTTAAGAAAGCCTAAGGGATACATATTTACTGTTTTCGCGAGACGCTCAAGGTTAAGTGTAGGGGAGTTGATAAGTATCATTTTATTGATTATTTTAATTGCTAAAATCCATGTTTGACCTATGTTTTTATTGCTTAATTGTGAAATTGCCCTAGGTTTTAGAACTTATTCATATTTTGGACTTAATTGCAAAATTTGTATAAAATTGGATTATTTGGCCACTAAATTCTTGATCTATTTTGTAGGCATCAAAGGTTCAAGGATCTAGGGCATATTGGGTCAAACTTGAGTCGGAAGTGACCCGGATCGAATTATCAAGATTATGATTTAATCTGGGTCGTTCAATTCAAGAGCGGCTAGATCTGAGCCATCCGGGACGATCTGAAGCAATCCGAGCTAGGGCAAGGGTTGATCAAGCACCCTGATCAAGATCTGAAGATTTCATTCCGATCAGAGCTAAATCAACCATTGGATCAAGCTTGGAGGGCTCTAGATCATCCATTCAAAGATTAGCTTGATCTGGACCATCCGTTGCAGATCTGGAGGATCTGAGCTACCACAAGGCAGATCCTGACCCAGATCATCATCATCAAAGTTTGTCTCAAATCAGACCAAGATCAGCTGTTTGATTGAAGTGGATCAATCTGGACCGTTCAAAGCTAAATACATAAGGAAATCTTCTACGCAGAAAACCTTTGTCGCGTCTTCGCCGTCTTCTTCGTTCTTCGCTTGTTCTTCATCTTCTTAGCCAATTCTTCATCCAAGAAGGCGTGACCACCTCCTTTCCAATCTGAGATCAAGATCTGAGTCCGTGGAAATAGTCTCCTCGAAGAATTCAGCTCAAATTGCGCCGGAACAGGGATTGTTGAGGGTTTCGACAATTCCTCAGTAAGATCACTTGTTTTCCATCCACAATCCATTTCCAAGCTGCTAAGCCATTTGTAGGGGTTCTCAGGTGAGCTCAGAAGCTTCCCAATTCATCATCGTAGCTCCATCAATGGAGATAGAGTGAATCGGATTGCAAAATTCCAGCCAAGCGCATATTCGAGCAGAGTCAACTTCAGAGATGTGTTTCCACTGATTTGCTGAGCCTAGGGGTTCGAAGCCAGCTCTTGATTGACAACTAAGAAGTTCTTGAGCTCTGGAAGGAATCGAGGAGTAGATTTCATCAGTTTAATTTCATGTTTAGCTGTAGTTTTCAATTCTGCGCAAGCTTGTTCTGAAATTCTATTTAGTTACTGAATTTTTCGATTTTTAAGTTCTTAGCTGTAATTTAGTTTAAATTCTGTAAGTAGAGTAATATAGGAACTTGTTTAGTGAATTAATAGATCAAATTTTAGCTTATTTCTTAGTTAAATTGCTGCGTGCCAATCCAAGTTGCTGCGTGCCAAGTTTAGTTGTTTATCAGAGTTTTCATTCTCATCTCACTAGATTTTGTTAAGTAATGGCTAGTTGAGTTTCTTTGTGCTTAAAATAGTTACTTGCAATCAGTTTTCATTAGCAAGCTCAGCCTTAATCAAATGCGAGAACAATGTAATGGTTAATCCTTGAATTTTTGAACAACAAGTTAATTTCTGCATATCATCATTTCTGAATTTATGTTTCTTTTCAAGTTCTGATTTCAATCTCAATTCCTTACCTTAGTTTTGCATAGTTCCTTCTTCATACCATTGTTTTCCAATTAAATCACTCAGTTGAAACAGTTGAGCTAAAAGTACTCATTTCATAAGGTTGGTGTTAGTTTTTGGCACAAAGCATCACTCATTTCTTCCTTTGCGTGCCAACTGCCTTACACACTCTCATTATCGAATTTTAGCTTGCTTTTGTGGCATAGGATTGTGTTTGAAACCAATAAGCTTGAACACACTGAAATCTGAATTTTGTTGGCAGTGGTGGGATTCCAAAAACATTGTAGCTAAGTTGAAGATTGTTGCTTGTGTGATTGCTAAATATCCTTGACATTGATTTGTGTTAAGCTTGAATAATTCGAAAAACATCATCACTGCTTTTACTTCATTGTTTAGCATTCCATTTTGAGTTTGAAATCAGAAAATAGTTGCAAAAAAAAAAAATTCTGAAAGTGCTTGAGTAAGTTTCCACTAGGTTGAGTCCTTAAGTGCCAATTTCTTGTTTAGTGCACTAGTTTGGTTTCTTTCATTTTCATTGTTTTTCCATTTCTGATTGCAACCCCAAAACCCAAATCATTTATTCGAAACCCAAAACTCATAAACGACACAAATACAAGTTCGAATCAAACACGACAACTGGCCCCGAGAAAAATACGACCTGTGGCCCCTATATTACATTTTCATACCTTTGATTGTAAAAAGGGTTTCCAGCTATTCATTCACATTTAAATTTGAGACCCACATTCGTGACACAAAGATTGGGCATATCAGTCACCAGACCGATTTAGGAGTGAACTTCGTGCCAACTTCCCTGATCGGTCACCAGACCGATCCAGGCATGGTCAAATCCATTCTAAGTCACGAGAACAAGCCTCCAACCCTTCTCTGACTCGTTCTTAGTCCCCCGGACCAAGACTTCGTGCCTAGTCTCACTCACCGGGACATCAACCTTGTAGCGACCCACCTTCTTCTACCTTAGACGGATCGTTACTTTTCTCTACTTCTCGACTTTAGATACATGACTAAAAATGCGGAAATCTTTTTTTTTTTTTTAAACTTTTAAATTCATCTAACAATCATATTCTAACTTAAGCAATCATGCATATTAACATATCACACTTACTATCTCAAAAGCTCGCAATTGGTACACTTGAAGCTTGCCTCGCCCAACTCAAACTGCAGGTATCAGTCGACTGATACTGTATCAGTCGACTGATAGGCCTGTAATTCGAAACTCAGGTTTCGGCCAGTTACTTCACAGCTCCTCCAAACCTATAATTTCGAGCCATATGGAATCATGACACCATTTCTACACTCTATGACAGTTTTCTAATGAGTTTAGTCAATCAAAACGAATCCATAAACTTGAAATTTGGACTTTTGCGGAAGAAAATAAACTATTCAAGATATATGAACTTTAACACTAAAGTTTGTACCAATCTTGACTTCTATACATTCATAACACCAAATACATGTTCTATGACCTTGCTAAAGCATTATGAAATGTGAATGCAACTTTTCTAAACATTTATAAGCAATAAAACTTAATTCAAAGGGAATTTGAAACTATCTTGGCACATGTGTCTATTTTCCTAACAAAGTATCAATATCTCCATCTACTCACATTTCCACTTATCTAATGCAAGCATAAGAATATATAAGCTAAATGAAATGACATGAAATCTTTACTCTAAGAAATTGAGCATGTAAAACTGTCCAAAACTCAAATGTTCGCTAAACTTTATAAAGCAAGAACTTGAAATTCAAATGATCTATAACATTGTGAATTAATAGCTAAATTGTCTTGCACCAAAGATCTCTCCATAATCAGCCACCACACACACTCTACTCAGCACCGCCTCATCGTCTTCCTTCAGAATTGCTTGCCTTTACCTTTATCTGCAATAAGAGGAAATGCAACTAGTAAGCAAAAAGCTTAGTAAGTACTATCTAGCTCACAAAAACTCGAAATATGCAAACATGCTTCTAGATCAAACTGAACATCATATGAGATACTAATATGCTTGAAAGAAAAACTAAGGACATGTATAACTCAAAACATGCATACTCAAGTAATAATAAATCTCATTTTACTTTTCTTGGCTCAACTTGGAAACTTTAGCTATTCTTTAACTTTCTGAAAACTCTTTAAATTTTCGAAACTTTGCTAAAGCATATACTTGAAAATAATAATCACTTGGATCCACTGAAGACGTAAGTACCATCTCATATGCGCGTTCCCTAAAAGGTTGGGGTAGCGAGCCACCAATCCTAATAGAGCAGACCTTGGTCTACCAGGGCCAAGACCTTGGAATTGGACACCTGGATTTCTTTAACGACGCCCTTGGATGCCGGGTACTGGCCTTATAAAATAAAATAGCTTTTCTTTCTTTTCTTTCTTATCTGTAAATGCCTTGGCATTTTCTGGAGCACCTTGCGTGCTAAAATCCCTAAGTCTTGACTTTTGGGGATTTCTTAAGGCCTTGGCCTTTTCTTTTCTTATCTTTATCTTTTCTTTTCTTTTCTCATAGCTTTTCTTGGACCCTAAACTCACATAGGGTATTAATCAACATATATATAAGCATATAATGAACTAAGATCACATGCAAAAACTCAAACAAAAAGGAAATATCTCTTTTAAAAACTTTTAAAGGAAATTCTCGCGGAAAAACCGCCTCTTACTGCAGGTGAGCAGTACTTACATTGATATCTTGGACTTACAACCAAGATTGACGTCTAGAGCTCGGGAGAAACTTGAGATCTCAGAGAATTCTTCGCGCCTACGCGTTCCTCTCGTCGCGGGGATTCCGAATATTGGAAGATCTCTTGGAGAAGAGCCTTGGCCGGCCCCCTAGAGCTTGGTGTTGTTTCGCCCAAGAGAGGAGAAGTCGGCGTGAGGGTTTGGAGAGGAGAGAAATAAAACTTCTCTCTTTAATTATCTATTTATACCTATGGGGCGGATCGACCTAACTACCCCTTAAATATATGTCTCTCCACCCTTTGCTGTGCTTGATACCCCTAGCCCAGCCGGTTGCGCGCTTGTGTGGTCTCGCGGTGGTCGCGGGTTTGATCCACCCGCTGCACTTAATTGGTTTTTCCATTTTTTTTTTCCTTTTTTCTTTTTTTTTTCTTTTTCCAAAAATACCAAACGGACTCGGAAAATTCCATAAAAATACTCTAAAAATTCCTAATAATATCTAGAATATTTCTAAACCATTTCTAAATAATTCTAAGGACTTTAAGAACTAAAAATGGAAATTTTGGGGCGTTACAAACCTAGCTTCTCAATCTAGGACCTGGCTTCACTCATCAGGATTTCATCACCTAGCCCTGCAAGCTAGGACTTTTCACCCAACCCTCCAAGTCAGGACTTTTTCACCTAGCCCTCCAAGCTAGGACTTTTCACCTAGCCCTCCAAGCTGGACTTTTCACCTAACCCTCCAAGTTAGGACTTTTCACCTAGCCCTCCAAGCTAGGACTTTTCACCCAACCCTCCAAGTTAGGATTTCAAGCCCAGTTCGTGACTAGGACTTAATCCCCATGCGTTTAACCAGACTTAAATCAAAACTTAAATCGGTGTCAACACCAAAACAACAATCAGGGTCAGACTGCATCAACAATCTCTCCCATTTTGTTGTTTGACACCCCAATTTAAGTTTAGGCATTGATGATCAATTTAAGGCAGTTCAATTATCGTAAGGGAATCAAAATCCTCCCTCTACAATAACCCTAAACTTAATCAACCATTTCTCCCTCTTGTTAAACATCGAAAAGGGTATGGTTATTAAGTTTGAATATACCTCCCCCTCAAACACGGGACTCTCCCCAAATCCAAAATTAAAGGATAATTTTTGAATTGCATATGAAGGGCATATATCATAAATGTATCATGGCAACAATGTATATGCATCATACACCAAAAAGTATAAATTTCACATGAAAACATATACTGAAGTATATCATGGTCAAACATGTATATGTTTCATATGACAAGTAAGAAATGCAGCTGTATCCGACACATAATTCTGATTGGTCTCTGTGACCGATCAGATTCGTTGATTACTTGATACAGGAAAAATGTTTGATTAGTCTGTGGAGCGATCAGATTTCAGACACATTTCTGAAACTCTGATACATTCCTGATCAGACTGCATTAACAATTTTCATTCCAAAACAAAGGTGTAGACTCCATTAATATTTGTCATTTCAGAAAAATTTCTGAAATACGACATTAAGACCAAGAGTCATGACTCAACAAACCCTTTCTTATGAATTTGAACATTCCAACTTAGGTTTGTATCAAATAAGTATTAGGTTTTGTTCCATGTATCTTGACCATCATCCTACTACTCAGTTCTATTGATACTTCATCAAAATTGATGAAGGGGGATTGATCTGAGGAGTGGTCGAATACAATTTAGAATGATCTGAGAATCAGTATTGATCTAATCGGTCACCAGACCGATCAGACTTTCCTGGATCGGTCAGTGGACCGATCAGGGTGAGTCCTAATCGGTCCATGGACCAATCTGGTTTGATACAGAGAGGTTTTCTGAACCAGATTTTAGAAACTGAGTTTCAGAAACTCTGAAATCAGATTTGTTTCATTGTACAGTTTCAGAAATGATATTTCAGAAACCCTAATTCAATTAGATTCAATCCCATTGATCCTAAAGGGTTTCTTTTAACTAAAATCCATTTCCTAAAATGATCAACATGATTTGTGTCAGAGCATGATCAGTATTTTCTAAGCATGAAGTTGAATATCAAAACATGTTTGTATCAAAGCATGATCAGGTTCCCAAAATCTAAGTTGGATACTTCAAAACAGATTTGTATCAAGTCAATATTAAATTTGTATCAAAGTTAATGGATGATCAAGTTTGTTCAAAATATTTATCAATTTCATAATCCCCAACTCTGTCCAGCATGTTTGTATCAAGATAATATCAAAATATAATCAATTTTCCAAACATACCTATACAACATGAGTATCAAGGTATGATCATGTGTGTATCAAAATATTCCAATTATGATCATGTTTATTCCAAACAATTTTGATAATTCAATCTACCTTGATAATCAGACTTTATAGCAAATCATGGAACTTGAGTGCTAAATTTTGAAACATCATAACTATGTGAGCATACTATTCTTAACCACAATTTTCATGCCATAGACTAATGTTAATAGCACATAGAGTAAATCATGGCATACTTGATCATGTTCACCTCCATCACATTAAGGAAGAACTTAAGCCTAAGATATATCATCAGTTATTCAAAAAAAAATAGCGATTTTGATATTTTGGCTAACTTCTAGATTTACCGTGAACTATAGCAATCCATTGTCATGATTCAACCTAAATCATTCATGCAATATATTTTTCCTTTTTAAAACTAGTTGGTTTATTTTGAAGCATGAATATACTATCATTCATTGTATGAAAATTTCCTTACTACTCAAGTGAAATTTCATAAAACACAAATTGCAGTAAAACATAAATTGCTACAAGAAAACCAATTAATCTAAGCAATTCATGACAAGAGCAAATTATGTGTGAATCTAAACCCTTCATGCAATGTATAAAAACAATTTCCAAGGCGTGTTGACTCATTTTGAAACTAGTATAACCTTAGCCTTGGATTTGGAGCACCACTTATCAACAACCTATGTTGATAGATGCTCCCCCTCAATTTATGCTTATACAATTCTAAATATTGAGGTTTTAGGTACCCAAATTTTGGGACCTAAGGAATCTACAATGAATGACTTTGGCACTCATGCCTTAGTCAATTTCTTTTTGACTTTTTGAACCTTAGAATCATTTGATGATCTAAAATGGGTTCTTGACATTAAAGATATGACACTAGGTTCTTTAGGTTGGTAACCCAAACCAACCTTATTGTACATCGCCCTTTGTGAGTTGAGTATCATATCTAATGATTTAGAGCTTGTTGAAAACTTCTCAAGAACATTCTTGAGGTTTTCAACTTCGCTCTTCAAGTTTTTATTTTCAATTTCAAGAGCATCATCATGTAAATCATTTATTGCCTCATCCTTAGAGGTTTTCAATTTTTCTACTTCTAATCTTAATGATTTAACTTTGGCCTTAGATTTCTTAAGCATGTTTGTCAAGCAAGCTATTGCTCTATAGCACTTATCTAACTCCGGTGAGATTACCTCTTCATCATCCGAAGATGATGAAGGCGCGGTTGAAGAGTCACTTAATTCATCATCGCTTTCTTCTCTCGAGTTCTCTACGCCCATGAAGGCAAAATGATGGGTGTGCTTCTCCTCCTTTTCTTTCTTCTTTCCTGCCATAAAAGCAACTCCTCTCTCTTTTGGACTTTGGTTAGAGATCTCATGGAGTTCCATTTCACAAAATAGATCTTCTAACATAATAATTGACAAATCCTTGGAAACCTTGTAGGCATCCACCATGGATGACCACAAGGCATTTCTTGGAAAAGCTTTGAGAATATACCTCACTAAGTCTCGGTTTTCTACCTTTTCATTGATGGAGTGAAGGCCGTTGAGGATCTCTTTGAATCTTCCATGAAGTTCACTTACCTTTTCATTTTCCTCCATGGAAAGGTTTTGAAGTTGGCTTAGAAGGAGGTCCTTCTTGGCTGTCCAGGTTTCATGGGTTCCATCATGGAGCTCAAGAAGTTTGTTCCATAGATCTTTGGCAGAGGTGAAGGGACCAATATTGATCAATTACTCTTTGGTCATCCCACATTGTAAGGTGACCACAGCTTTGGCATTTGCTTCCCCCTTCCGAATTTGCTCAGCCGACCACTTGAAAAACTCAAGCTCCATTCCTTCATTATCCTTTGGAAGGGAAAACCCCTCCTTGACAGCGAACCACAAGCTCATGTTTGTCTTCAAGTAAAACTCCATTCTTGACTTCCAATATGAAAAATCAGTGTCGTCGAGGAATGGAGGTCGGTTTGTGCTCATCCCTTCTCTTCCAGCCATCTTGCTTTAAGCTCTAGGATGTTAAGCCTTGAACAGAGCCCCAAGCTCTGATACCACTTGTTGGACCTTGGATGGCTATAGAGGGGGGGGTGAATGTAGCCAGACACACATATCTTTTGATCTTAACAGATTTCTGCAATCAGAGATTAGGCAGCGGAAACACACAGAATGCAGAAACAGAAATGAAGAACAAAAATCAAAACAAAGACAGCAAACCAAACGACACAGAGATGTACAAGGTTCGGGGATAACTTGCCTCTACTCCTTGGCGTGCCCGTAAGGTGGGCGATCCCTTGATCGTCGGCAAATCAAGCCCCGGTGAACCCGGATAAGATAGAGCCTCCTTCTCGGTGGAGAAACCTCTCCACAGATCACACGGATGATGGAACTTGAGTACAGGAGATCACACAAGAAG
>JAGFNQ010005770.1:318385-348173 GCA_024364735.1 Boesenbergia rotunda | reverse complement strand
AGACGCGATCAGAGCGTCTGACAGTGATTTCGAATTAAAGTTACAGCTACTGATCGGTCACCGGACCGATTAGAATGAAGCCTGATCGGTCACCAGACCGATCAGGATAGGCACTAACCGATCAGGCTCAAGCCTGATCGGTCCACTGTGAGAAAATCGTAATCGCGGACATCTGATCCTAGGTCATGAACCGGTCACCGGATCGTTCTGGCATTCTGGATCGGTCACCAGACCTATCTGGGGCTAAACAGAATCCAACCAAGGTTTCTGTTCTCTCCCTGATCGGTCACCAGACTGTTCTGGCACTCTGGATTGGTCACCAGACCGATCTGGGGCTGAACAAAATCCAACTAAGGTTTCTGTTCTCTCCCTGATTGGTCACCAGACCGATCAGACATCACTGGATCGGTCACCAGACCGATCCACAAAGGTACTCCATGCCAACTTCCCTGATCGGTCACCAGACCGATCCAGGGACTCCCATTTCAACTCTAAGTCAAGAGAATGACCTCCCTAGCCTTCTATGACTCATCCTGGTCCCCCGGACCAAGACTCCATGTCCAGCTTCACTCACCGGGACTTCGTTCAACCTAGCTTCCCAAGCTAGGACCTGGCTTCACTCACCAGGGTTTCAGTCACCCGGCTTCACTCACCGGGACCCAGCTTTACTCACCGGGATTTCAACCCAGCTTCACTCACTAGGATTTCAATCACCTAGCTTCACTCACCAGGACCCGACTTCACTCACCAGGATTTCAACCTAGCTTCACTCACTAGGATTTCAATCACCTGGCTTCACTCACCAAGACCCGGCTTCACTCATCGGGATTTCAACCTAGCTTCACTCACTAGGATTTCAATCACTTGGCTTCACTCACCAGGACCTAGCTTCACTCACCGGGATTTCCATCACCTGGCTTCACTCACCAGGACTCGGCTTCACTCACCGGGATTTTCATCACCTGACCCTTCGAGTTAGGACTTTTCACATCACCTAGTCCCACTAGGTGTGCCTAGTCCCACTAGGTCTTTTCCACTGCTAGCATGTGATCTCCCGATCCACCTGGACTTAACCGAATTCAACCAGACTTAAATCAAACTTAAATCGGTGTCAACACCAAAATAACAATCAAAGTCAGATTGCATCAACAATCTCCCTTTTTTTTTTATTTAACAACCCGATTTAAGTTTAGGCATTAATGATCAATTGAAGGCAGTTCAATTATCGTAAGGGAATCAAAATCCTCCCCCTACAATAACCCTAAACTTAATCATCCATTTTCTCCCCCTTTGTCAAACATCGAAAAGGGTATGGTTATTAAGTTTGAACATACCTCCCCCTCAAACACGGGTCTCTCCCCAAATCCAAAATAATCAAAGAGCAATTTTTGAATTGAATATAAAGGGCATATACCATAAATGTATCATGGCAACAATGTATATGCATCATACGCCAAAAAGTGTGAATTTCACATAAAAACATATACAGAAGTATATCATGGTCAAACATATATATGTTTCATATGACAAGTAAGGAATGTAGTTGTATCCGACACATAATTCTGATTGGTCTCCGTGACCGATCAGATTCGTTGATTACTTGATACAGGAAAAATGTCTGATTAGTCTGGGGAGCAATCACGACATTAAGACTAAGAGTCATGACTCAACAAACCCTTTCTTATCGGAAAAAGTTTCAGATACATTTCTGAAACTCTGATACATTCTCGATCAGACTGCATTAACAATTTGCATTCCAAAACAAAGGTGTAGACTCTATTAATATTCGTCATTTCAGAAAAATTTCTGAAACACGACATTAAGACTAAGAGTCATGACTCAACAAACCCTTTCTTATGAATTTGAACATTCTAACATAGGTTTGTATCAAATCAGTATTAGATTTTGTTCCAAGTATCTTGACCATCATCCTACTACTCAGTTCTATTGATACTTCATCAAAATTGATGAAGGGGGATTGGTCTGAGGAGTGGTCTGATACAATTTGGAATAATCTGAGAATCAGTATTGATCTGATCGATCACCAGACCGATCAGACTTTCCTGGATCGGTCGGTGGACCAATCAGGGTGAGTCCTGATCGGTCCGTGGACCGATCTGATTTGATACAGAGAGGTTTTCTGAACCAGATTTCAGAAACTGGGTTTCAGAAACTCTGAAATCAGATTTGTTTCATTGTACAGTTTTAGAAACGAGATTTCAAAACCCCTAATTCAATTAGATTCAATCCCATTGATCCTAAAGGGTTTCTTTTAACTAAAATCCATTTCCCAAAATGATCAACATGATTTGTGTCAGAGCATGATCAATATTTTCTAAGCATGAAGTTGAATATCAAAACATGTTTGTATCAAAGCATGATCAGGTTCCCAAAATCTAAGATACTTCAAAATAGATTTGTATCAAGTCAATATTAAATTTGTATTAAAGTCAATGGATGATCAAGTTTGCTTAAAATATTTATCAATTTCATAATCCCCAACTCTGTCCAGCATGTTTGTATCAAGATAATATCAAAATATAATCGATTTTCCAAACATACCTATACAACATGAGTATCAAGGTATGATCATGTGTGTATCAAAATATTCCAATTATGGTCATGTTTATTCCAAACAATTTTGATAATCCAATCTACCTTGATAATCAGACTTTATAGCAAATCATGGAACTTAAGTGCTGAATTTTGAAACATCATAACTATGTGAGCATACTGTTCTTAACCAAAATTTTCATGTCATAGACTAATGTTAATAGCACATAGAGTAAATCATGACATACTTGATCATGTTCACCTCCAACACATTAAGGAAGAACTTAAGCCTAAGATATATCATCAGTTATTCCAAAAAAACTACGATTTTGATATTTTGGCTAACTTCTAGATTTACCGTGAACTATAGCAATCCATTGTCATGATTCAACCTAAATCATTCATGCAATATATTTTTCCTTTTCAAAACTAGTTGGTTTATTTTGAAGCATGAATATACTATCATTCATTGTATGAAAATTTCCTTACTACTCAAGTGAAATTTCATAAAACACAAATTGCAGTAAAACATAAATTACTACAAGAAAACCAATTAATCTAAGCAATTCATGACAAGAGCAAATTATGTGTGAATCTAAACCCTTCATGCAATGTATAAAAACAATTTCCAAGGCTTGTTGACTCATTTTGAAACTAGTGTAACCTTAGCCTTGGGTTTGGAGCACCACTTATCAACAACCTATGTTGATAGATGCTCCCCCTCAATTTATGCTTATACAATTCTAAATATTGAGGTTTTAGGTACCCAAATTTTGGGACCTAAGGAATCTACAATGAATGACTTTGGCACTCATGCTTTAGTCAATTTCTTTTTGACTTTTTGAACCTTAGAATCATTTGATGATCCAAAATGGGTTCTTGACATTAAAGATATGACACTAGGTTCTTTAGGTTGGTAACCCAAACCAATCTTGTTGTACATCACCCTTTGTGAGTTGAGTATCATATCTAATGTTTTAGAGCTTGTTGAAAACTTCTCAAGAACATTCTTGAGGTTTTCAACTTCGTACTTCAAGTTCTTATTTTCATCCTTAAGGGATTTATCATGTAAATCATCAATGTCCTCAACCTTAGAGGATTTCAATTCTTTTACTTCCAACCTTAATGCTTTGACTTTGGCATTAGATTTCTTAAGCATTTTTGTCAAGCACGCTATTGTTCTATAGCATTTGTCTAACTCCAGAGAGATTACCTCTTTATCATCCAAAGATGACGAAGGCGCGGTTGAGGAGCTTGCCGATTCGTTATCACTCCCTTCATTTGATCCTTCTAAGGCCACGAGAGCCACATGACAGTGACTTTTCTCCTCCTTGTCCTTCTTCCTTTTGTTTCCTGCCACAAAAGCAACCCCTTTCTCCTTTGGACTTGTGTTAGAAATCTCATGTAGTTCCATCTCACAAAACAAATCTTCTAATTTTACAAAAGATAGATCCATGGAAACCTTGTAGGCATCCACCATGGATGACCACAAAGTATTCCTAGGGAAGGCTTTGAGTATATACCTCACTAGATCTCTATTTTCTACCTTTTCATTTATGGAGTGGAGACTATTCAACACTTCTTTAAACTGTCTCTCCTGGTCCTCTGGGTCGATACAAATCTGGAAGTAGCCTGAATACCCGTCCGAGAAGCAGTAATGGGACTTCCTTGCAAGTCTCTCAAGCATCTGATCAATAAAAGGTAAAGGGAAGTGGTCTTTCCTCGTGACTGTGTTAAGCTTCCTATAATCAATGCATACTCTCCATGAATTTTTAACTCTTGTGAGCACTAGCTCATTGCTTGTATTTTCCACCACTGTAACTCCAGATTTCTTGGGCACCACATGAATGAGACTAACCCACTGACTATCAGAAATAAGGTAAATGATACCTGCCTATAGAAGTCGAGTCACCTCTTTCTTGATAACATCCAAAATGAGTGGATTAAGTCTCCTCTGTGGCTGCCTCACTAGTTTAACATTTTCTTCCAAGAATATCCTGTGCATGCAGATAGCTGGGCTAATACCTGATATCTCTGATAGAGTCCACCCAATAGCTTTCTTGTACTGCCTCAGGACTTGCATTAATTTCTCTTCTTGCTTTGATTCCAAATATTGAGCAATGATAACTGGAAAAGTCTGCTCCTCTCCTTGAAAAACATACTTCAAATGGTCTGGTAGTGGCTTAAGATCAATCTGGGTCTGCTCAGAAGGTATGAGTGATCCTTGGGGCTCAGTGCAATCCCCTACACTCACACACCTCTCTTCTGAATCCTCTGAAACATTAATAGAAATAGGTGATCCTTGGGGCTCTGTGCAATCTCCTACACCTAAAAAATCCTCTCCAGCTGGAGGTAATTCTGAAATACCCTTTGAAATGTCCTCAGCCTCAATAGATATAGCCTCAGCCTCCTCTGAACTGCCAACTCCTCTGGAAATATCAAATGAAACTCCCTCAGCCAATATATCTGCATCATCCAACTCCTCCAAAACACCAATGCTCATAATGGAGTGGTTCTCTCTCGGATGCTTCATGGCATCAAATATGCTAAACTCCATGGACAATGTGCCAGCATATACATCTATCTTTGTTCTCGCAGTCTTCAGAAATGGTCTCCCTAAAATGAGTGGAGATCTGTGTGCAAGATAATCTCCCTCCATATCCAAAATGTAAAAATTTGCACGAAATATTAGCTCCTTTACCTTAACCAACATATCTTCAATAATACCGGCTAGGTGGGTCTGACTCCGATCTGCTAACTGAATCACCACACCAGTAGGCTGTAGAGGGCCTATGCTAAGCATCTGGAAGACTGATCTGAGCATCACATTTATGGAGGCTCCTAAATCCATCATAGCATCATGGAACATGGTCCTCCCTATCTCACAAGATACAGTAAAAACTCCAGGGTCTTCACACTTCTGAGGAATGACATGAATAAGTGGTGAAATATTTTTCCCCAAGCTGACCAACTCATTCTCCTTAAGCTTCTTTTTGTGAACACATAATTCTTTCAGGAACTTTGTATACTTAGGAATCTGTTTTATCATGGTTAACAAGGGTACATTGATCTCCACTTTACTAAACAATTTCACTAGCTCATTGTATTCCTTAGCTTTCTTCTTATCCACTTGCTTCTTGGCTTGTATCTTGCCCTGGGGAAAGGGCAAAGGAATCCTCAAATCCTCCTCTTGAGCCGAAACATGAGGGGCTGAAATTGGGACTGAATTCTCCACTGAGGTAGCTGCTGTAAACCCATCTTTGCTACTGATTTCTCCTCCATTTCCACCAAAATCACAGGATTACTTGATGAAGGAGTTAGGCTTGAACTAGAGATGGAACCAACTGAATTTGAAGTGATTTCAGGGCTGTTCGGGGCTGGAAATGAAGGTGCTATCCTGTTTTTAGAAAATTCAGCTCTTGGACCATTTGGAGTTGAAGCCACCTTCCCACTCCGCAAAGTAATATCACTAACATTTTCCTTTGGGTTTGGAGTAGCTTAAGAAGGTAGTTGGCTTGATCCTTGAGCTTGCATTTGATTCATCCCACTAGCCAATTGTCCAATTTGCCTCTTGAGGTTTTGTATGGTGGGATCATTCCTTTATTGTTACAAAAGTTGTTGAAGCATCTCCTCTATCCTTTGTTGTTGTGCATTTCCCCCACTAGAACCTCCATAGCCCCCTTGGTTAGCATGAGGCTTTGCTTGACCTTGAAATGATGATTGAGGTTGTTGAAATTATTGAACTTGCTGTGAACCTTGAAGGTAGGGTTGTTGGGGCTGATTATAGGACTGAAATGGTTGAGAAAATTGCTGAAAATTTTGCTGAGAACTTGGATGAAATGGTGGAGAATTGTAACTCTGAAAATTCTGAGGTTGAGATTGAAATTGTGGTTGTGAGGGCTGAAATTGAGTGGGCTGGAAATTCTGATTTGGAGGCTGAAAACCTTGGTTGGATGGCTGGTAACCTTGCTGTGAAAACTGATTTTGTTGCTGAAAATTCAAACTTCCTTGAAACCCTTGCTGATTCACTTGAAAAGGTGGATGATTTCCTTGATAGGGTTGCTGAAATTGTTGGAAAGGTTGTTGAAATGGTTGAAATTGTTGTTGTCCTTGCTGAACTTGCTGAAAATTCTGTTGAGGCTGTTGATAGGACTGTTGTGATGGGTTTTGCTGGTAAAAAGAATTCCCATACTTCATGTTGGGATGATCCCTCCAACCCGGATTATATGTGGATGAGTAGGGGTTGTTTTTGGCCTAGAATTGTCCCCTAGTCAATGCAGCTAATGTCTCATCTTGTTGGAGGTTAGGACATAGATCCGAATTGTGGTCTTGGCTTGAACAAATACTGCATAACCTCATTACTTGGCTTGAAGGTGGTGGTACTGAGAAATTCTGATTTTGACTCACATTATTTAGAGCCATTTGCTTCACCAGGGATGTGAGCTCCATCAATGAATTCTTAATTTCTTTCTGCTCATTTGATACCATCTGAACTTCATTAACTCCTCTGGTGGATAAAGCTCTACTCCCAAATTACTGTGAGTTCTCTGCCATATTTGAAATTAGCTCCCTAGCTTGATCTGGTGTTTTGCTGACTAGGGAACCTCCTGCTGCAGCATCTATCATAATCCGATCCATCTGAAGAAGTCCCTCATAAAAATACTGAATGAGTAGCTGCTCACTAATTTGGTACTGTGGGCAGCTAGAACAAAGTTTGCTGAACCTTTCCCAGTAGTCATACAAAGTTTCTCCCACTACTTATTGTATTCCACAGATGCTCTTTCTGATGATTGCTGTCCTTGATGCTGGAAAATACTTCTCCAAAAATGCTTTCTTCATAGAAATCCTGCTAGAAACGTGCCCAGTAGATAAGTAGTAAAACCAATCCTTTACTGCTCCAGTCAGGGAAAATGGGAACACCCTCAGCTTGATATCTTCCTCTGAAATACCCTGAGGCTTCATGGTGGAATAGACAACGTGAAACTCATGTAAGTGTCTGTTGGGATCCTCCCCATACTGTCCTTGAAATTTGGGCAAAAGATGAATAAGTCCTGATCTTAATTCAAAATCTCCAGTGAGCTCTGGATAGGTAATGCAGGAGTACTGAAAGGCATCATCTAGTGCTGCTAGTTCTTTCATAGTTTTCTGGTGGTCTGCCATAGGATCAACTGAATAAGCAGAAATAGGCTGAGTGGAAATAATGTCAAGAGCCTCTGAAGCACTGAGTTGTTTCCTCCTGGCTTTGAAAGTTCTCTCAATTTCAGGATCAAAGTTTTCAAGAATACCACCTGCAGATCTGGTCATACACAAATACAAAAATCGCATCAAATGTATACACAAGAATGAAACAACTGTAATGAATCACAAAATATAGAGATAAGCACAAAAAATGGATCACAAGATATGAAATAAGCACACAAGCTAAATCAAACAAACTCAACTAGTTGTTCCCCGGTAACGGCGCCAAAAATTTGATGTATCCCAGAGTAGGTGTCACAAATGTGGGACTCAAATTTAGAAATTTATAAAGCTGAAAACCCTTGCTAACAAATTAGAAATGTAAAATAGGGGTCTCAGGTTGTATTTTTCCAAGGACTAGTTGAATGAATATTTAACTCGAGTTTGCAAGGTTTATTTGTCGTTTAAATGTTTTGGGTTTTATAATAAAATGGGGTTTTTGTGATAAGGAATTAACAATATGAAATAGCAATTCAGGACAGCATAGAATTAACTAAGCAAGGTAATGAATTAAGGAAGTGCAAGAACTAAACTTAACCTAATTGACAATTAAGCAAGTAAATTCAAACTATGCAATTGAGACTTAAAGAACTAATTGCAGAGAGCAAATTTCAGGAAACGAATTGCAAGAGAAGAAATTACAGATTAAAGGAAACTAAAACAAAACTTGGCTTAAGCACATGGCTTGAAGCGTAATGGAAACAATTATAACAAATTGAAGAATATAAATGCTTGGAATGAAATTGTCCTAAATTAAAACATCAAATCAAGTTTATCATCAAGTTTCTCTTTGTCGTCACACAAAGATCATGCTATGAACCCCCTAGTTTGAAAACCGTCGAAGGAAGACTTCCTTGGATCAATTTGCTGTAAGTTACCTTCCTGATCGGTCAACCGACCGATCAGGTCCTCTTCTGATCAGTCCCGGGACCGATCAGAGAACCCTCTGTCTGATCACCAGCACCGATCAGTAGCTGAAACGCTTCTGCCAAACTCTCCTTCTTGACGCGCTGATCCACGATCGAGCCTAAAAATCCTCAGAACAGCATCGGAGAACCCTTCCTTATGGTCCTTCAGCTTCAGTCGATGGAGATCAGTGATCAAACAGAAGAAATCAGAAGAATGGATCTCTGACGGCACCCTCACCGAACTCCTTCAGCTGCGAAGAATGATTAGCAAACAGAATCTAAAATCTCACCTCGATGATCCGAAATATTGAAGACGAATAGATTGGATGTTGGTCGCGCGTGATCTAAGAAGAAAACGAGAAACGAAATCGATGATGAACTGATGAAGAACTGGAAAACTCTACACTGCGATGTGATCCGCGACACTCGAGCGGCAGAGGGAATTTTTGATTTAACTGCGCATTTTGAATTTCGACGGCTGAGATTTCTCCGATCTCATTCAACGTTTAGATCAATCCAGATCGAACCCAAACTTTCTAGATCTTGATCAAGGGTCAAGATCTGCTCCTCCTCAACTCGGATCAACCGGATCTGCATTCAATGGCTCAGAGTGCTCTGATCTTTGAGCGGACAATTTAGGCTCCTCTAGAGCTCGATCCAACGGCTGGATTAACTCTGATCTGGCCCAAACTTTCATATCATGGCCCCTGAACTTGGTTAAGTCTAGCTTGAGCTTGGATCGACCAGAAGTTGGCGGATGGCTTGGATCTACCCGTTCTCTTGAATAGACGACCCATATTAATCCAGCTCTTGATCCCATTAATCCAGGCCCATTCTGAGCTAAAGTCCTGATCCAATCTTGATCTAGGTTCATGATTAATTGAGGCCTACAAAATTAGATTCAACATTAATGCCAAAATATCTCAAATATGAGAAGAATTGTATCCAAGGACAAAAATAGAAAGATTTCATGAACCTCGTACAATTGCAAACTAAAACATATGAAAAGGGATTAAAAACATAGATTTGAAGACCTAGTGTAATCAACAAAATGAAAGTTATCAGCAAGCCGGGAAGTGGACTTCAAAGGGCACACGTGAAGGGTGGCATGGAGGCAAGCCGAGGGCTTGCGTGCGCATCCGAGGGACGATAGCTAGTGGAAGAGGACTTCAAGGGGCAAGCCAAGGGAGTATGCTTGAAGGCACACGTGGAGGAGGGTCTTCGGAGTGAGGAGGAGTGTCCTTGAATGCTGGGCAGTCGACTGGTAATATAACAGTCGACTACCAGCAGGAATAGAAACTCACAAAAGGAAGTTGACCCTGGACCAGTCGACTGCTCTAGGAGCAGTCGACTGGTCGTGACTGGTTGTGTTGGCTGAAAATTTCAACGTTGAGCTGCAACAGTCGATTTTCAGTGGGACCAGTCGACTGCCCAGGGAGCAGTCGACTGGTAGGGTGTTTTCCAGCCTTGAGCTTTATTTAAAGAGGCTCGGGTTTTGCTGGAGACCTCTGACGAAACAAGCTTGGTTAAGGCTTGTTAGTAGTCTTAGTGCTCAAAAAGTATACTTGGGCTTGTGACGAGGTTTCTCCACCCACAAGGAGCTACACGAGCTAGCCGGAGGGCATCCGGGGAGTGATCCGCCGAAGGATCGAGGGATCATCCACCTCACGGACTGTCGTGGAGTAGGAGCTTCATCTCTGAACCGCGTAAATAGGTTTGTTAGCGTTGTTTGATTTTATTATTATTGTTTCCGCTTGCGCATGATAATCATGTAGGTAGAAGAAATTGAAAATTGATATTCACCCCCCCTCTAGCAAGACGTAAATGATCTAACAAGTGGTATCAGAGTGAAGAACCGTTTTTGTTGGAATAACCGCCAAAGGAGCACAAGCTAGAGGAGAAAAATAATGGAAGACAAGTTGGGGGATGATGTCAACACACCACCTCCTTATGATCATGAAGATTTTGGTTATTGAAAGACAAGGATGGAGACTTGGCTTGGAATGGATTGGGAGTGTAGGATGATCATAGAAGAGCCATTTGAAATTCTAAGAGACAAGCATGGAAAAAGACTTAGACCTAGATCTTGGACTAAAGAGCAACAAAGTCAATCAAGGGAAAATGAGAAGATAATTTCGGTATTAGTTAACATTTTGCCTACTAATGTGTTAAGTGGTGTAGGAGAGTATCACAATGCATATGAGCTATGGAACAAGATAGGAGAATTTCATAAAAACCCTACACAAGCTCAAGAGCCCAAGGAGACAAGTCAAACGGTTCAAGAAGAAGAAAAAGAAAAGGAATTGTCAACCTCATCAAGTGAAGAGGCATAATTAAGTGAGAGATCATCTACCTCATCAAGAGAAGAAGAAGAGGTGTCAACTTCAAGAATTGAGGGAGAGGAGAGACCCTCATCAATACCGGAGCAAGAAGAAGCTCGTACCTCTACCAAAGTAAGAACAAAAGATCACATCATTTTCTTTGGGTGCAATGAAAAGGGACACTACAAGGACATGCGTCCAAATGATAAGAAAAAGGAGGTAAATCCTAAATCTATTTCAATTTCTTTTAAATCTAACATGGGTTAAAGGAATGGAGAAGCCCAAGAGAAAAGAAAGAAAATTAGATGCTTCACATGTGGAGAGCTAGGGCATTATCACACCAAATGTCCAAGGAAAGGAGAGCTAAAGAAAATGGAGCAATTGAGAAGATGGGAGAAGGAGGAAAGGAAGAAAAGAATCTCACATCAAGGGGGAGCTACAAGGGTAAGGGAGGTAATCCCTAACTTTAAATTAAAATACAATTCAAACTTAAGCTCCTCCTTGCATGGTAGAATTAATGAAAAATACTTGCTTGTGCATAGTCATGTATTTAAGTATAATGATAGGAATAGGGTTAACAAGGTAGATTAAAAACCTAGAAAGGTCATGCATCATGATAAATCTAAGACCACTAGACCTAAGGATCAAGGCAAAAATCCTAAGAAGGGGAGACATATGCCTAGAAAGGTGGGTAGGTTTAGGGATGTCCAAGGTGGACATGTGGATTCTAGGGTTAAAAGCCTAGAAAGGAAAAATCAAGCCTTGAGGGCAAGACTTGATAAGTTGGAGAAAACCCTAGAAAGATTCACGGTTGGATCTAAGGGTTTAGATATGATGTTGGGTAGCCTAAAACCCAACAATGATAGATCAGGGTTGGGATACCGATCTAAGATCTCCAATGCCAATGGAAAGAAGTATGCTAGGATATCATATAATTATGGCAAGAAGGAGAAGTCCAAGAATGACAAGGGAATGCCATCAAAAGGTAAAAAGGATGACTTAACCAAGGACAAGGTGTCTAAGGTTAAGAAGGTTAGGTTTGTAGGCCAAGAGTCACCGGGGGTACACTGGTGTGGTCTAGTGTGGATTGAGTCACCTAGGGAGGTGGCTGTAGGACCGGTGCCGTCGATAGAGGGGGGGGGGTGAATATCGATCGTAAATCTCTCGTTGAAAACTTCGTAAAACTTTTGTTCGTTCTAGACTTAAAGCGTTAGTGAAGCGGAAAATAGAAAAATAAAGAACAAAACAAAACAAAGATTACTCGCGGGATTTATTTACTTGGTTCCCGACCCCCCTGGGTCAGTACGTCCAAGGCCTATGTACTCGGCGTGAGTCCACTATTGGTCTCCTTTTCAAAACTTCCGAAGGTGGAGAAAACCCGTCTTACTGTTGATTTACAAGCAAAAAGATATTAAACTGAATTGCAGAATGTAAATCAAACCAAAACAACTTATGTCGAAGCGTCAGTCGATCTGGGCCTCCGAAGTACTGCACACTTCCTCCTGGAGCCTCCCGGTCGTAGAGCCTCATCTTTAGCGTGTTGTCGTCGGTCAGAATGATCAGATTGGCTTGTAGAAGTTGTGTTTGAAGCAGAGGGGTCGAAGTCCCTTTTATAGCACTCCTGGGGGCACCCTGGACGTTGGGGGCGCCCCGATAAACCCGGTCAAACCTTATCCCCGCGTCGACCTCTCTGCAGGTGATAAAACCTTTGACCAGGGCACCTCGGACCTCTCGGGCACCCTCATGAGGGCTTATCTATGTTTCGGGCTCGAAACTGCAAATACAGCTTTGAACCAGGGCGCCCCGGACGCTCCGGGCGCCCTGCTTGGAGCCTATTCTGCTTTCATCACCTAAACTGCATTTTCTCTTTAGCTGGGGGCGCCCCCATCATCCCGGGCGCCCTCATCAAGCCTTTAACCCAATATTGGGTTTTATGCCCTGTTCTGGGCGCCCCCAATAGTGGGCGCGCCCCCATCAGCCATGTTCCAGCAACTTGCCTGCTTTGTCTCCGGTTCTTGGTACCTGCAAGATACACAAACACAAAGCACATATACATACAATATTAGGCTTAAGGACTTGGTTCAGACTTCGGATTTGCATGAAACCCTAGGTCGAACCGGCACAAGTTCCCATCCTCGAGAACTCGCCTTTCACCTACTCCTTTCAGGAGACGATTGCCACCCAGTCCTTCGGGTGGACTTTTGCTTAGCTTCCGATACTTCCAGACCTCGAGACGCTCAAACCCTGACCCGTCTCTACTCCTGTCCTTAGTCATCGCTCAGCTAAGTTGCTTAGTCCCTTGGGCCAAGACTTCATTCCCTAGCAGTCCTTCGCCAGGTGTCTAGCAACCCTTCGCTAGGTCTTCGTTACCAAGCAGTCCTTCGCCTGGTGCCTAGCAATCCTTTGCCAGGTCTTTGGTACCAAGCAGTCCTTCACTTGGTGCCTAGCAGTCCTTCGCTAGGTCTTAGACTCCTAGTAGCCCTTCGCTAGGTGCCCAGCAGCCCATCGCCAGGTCTTAGGGTTCTGATGCCTAGCAGTCCTTCGCTAGGTGCCCAGCAGCCCTTCACCAGGTCTTAGGGTTTCGATGCCTAGCAGCCCTTCGCTAGGTGCCCAGCAGCCCTTCGCCAGGTCTTAGGGTTTCGATGCCTAGATTAACTAGGACTTTTTTTCAACTTAGGTTACTTCTCCTTTGCTCCCCTTTGTCTATTCAATGTATCACTGACTTAAGTATATTGTCAAACATTAAAACACTTAAAGGAGAACATCATTGATGCAACTTGCACCAGCAATCTCTCCCTTTTTGATGTTTGACAATAACTTAAGTTAGATTGGTTGAAGGGGCTAACTTACTATCCTTGGGATAAAAAATAAAAAAAATGATATAAGTTTTGAAACTATATTTTTGATCTTTGGGAGAAAATTTTTCTAACTTAAGCACACCTTTCTAACTTAAGCACACCTCTCCCCCTTTGTCATACATCAAAAAATTTAAGAAAATACTTGCACCAACAATGAAAAACTTTTAGTTCTTTTTGAAAATACTTAGTGCAAAATTTTTGAAAGCATTGCATTTTGAATGATATATTGAAATATTTTTTTTTTGAAAAATGCATAATTTTGAAAAAGATGCTATGTACTTTTGAAAGATTATGTAATTTTTGAAAAATGTATTGAATTTTTTGAAAAATTAAGTACTTTTGGAAAATGCATAATTTTTGAAAGAATGCTATTTTGGAAAATGTAAATATTATGCATATTTTACAAGTACTAACTATTTTTGAAAAAGATGAAACTTAAAAAAATAAGTCATTTTTGAAACATAATATTTTACTTGACTAGGTTTCTTTTTCAGTCTGACACAATCCTAGGAAACCTTGTTAACCACAAGGATATTTTCCTAAGTATCCTGGAAATTCTTCAAACTCAAGTAAATATTAACAAAATTTTGCCAAAAAAAAATATGATAGTACTTTTGAAAATATATGCTAGTGGATTTTGAAAAATGTGTGAACTTTTGAAGACCCAATATTTTACTTGACTTGGTTTATCTTTTCCAGTCTGACACCATCCTGGGAAACCTTGTTGATTACAAGGACATTTCCTAAGTGTCCTGGAAATTCTCCAACCCAAGTAAACATTATTTCAAAAATAATTTCATAAGTCACACAAATTCTAACAAATAGAATAATAGTATTTTGAAAGACTTAGATTTTTAGCAAGATTTTGAAGATATGATTTCAAAAATAATTTCATAAGTCAACATGTTATTAAATATTTCTTTTAATTTGACCTCCACCTAAACTTGACTCAGTCCTGGGAAGCTTGTTGACCACAAGTTATTAAATATTTCTGAGTCTTAAGGTTTGATTCAGATTAAAAAGAAATATTTAACAAAAAAAAGAATAATTACCAAAAAAAACTTTTCTGGAATTCTTCTTTTGACTCAGACTCCCCCTAAATTTGACACATCCTAGGAGTCCTTAAAGATCATGAAGTGAACCTTTCCTCTGTGTCTTTAGGGTTTATCAAAGTTAAAGAAACAATTAAATTTTTGAACATATAATTTTTACAACATAACCCCTTTTTGAAAACACAAGTAATAATGATTTAAAGCACAGTTTTCGAAAAGTATTTCTCAAATGATAGTAATGTTTAAAGTCCAATTTTTGAAAACCATTTCAAGAAAAATGAAAAGCACTCCCCCTGTACCCGATACCGTTTGACTCTATCTAAGTGCTTTAAGGAACTTTAGTGTTATCCTAAGAGGCTTGTGTCTAATTGTGTGAGTCAAACAATTTTCAAAAGAATATAATTTTTGAAAGCATATACTGTATTGGCAATCAACAAGCATGAAATCCATACAAACATTATTATGTTGAAGCACTATTTTGAAAATATATTTTTAGGAAAATATTCTAACAATTTTGAAAAATATTTTTGAAAAATATTTTTCAATTCATTAGTCCTTAACATCTCACTCATTTTAGATGTATCAATACAACAAGCATGGTTGCCTTATAGGTGTATTGTGAGATGCTTGAATCATTTTTCTTAATTTATTATTAACTCTAAGATTTAATTGAAGCTTGTGTTAGATTTGAATTTGATAAGAAGTAACTTGAATTTGAATTTCAAAAATTGGCTTCCAGGTCTTGGCGAGGCACTAGGCCTTCTTTGGCCGTAGCCTTATTGGATCATCAACCCTTTCCTTGACAAAGCCTTTTAATGAAATTTCATTTTCAAAATTACTTTTTGAAAAATTCTGGTCTAACTAGTTTGGGTCTTGGATCGGTAGCTTCGGCTAGTTTCACCAATCTAAAGAGACCAAGTAGAGTATACTTGACCTTATTAGAAGAGGCTTCCCTAACGTACTATCATCTCACCGCCACCCAATACTATGTTGTTCAAGTTTCAATTATTCTTTTTCCTATAGCCGTTCTAATATATGCATAAAATTTAAATATGAATGACATGTCATATATTTAAAAGAAATAGCAAATGCATGACATGACAATTATGCATGATTCAAACAAGTCAAATCATTTTATTTAAGTTTCTAATGATGTATCAAATTCCCGATTTGATACATGTCGTGTGAACCCACGAATATGTCAACCCACTTTGACATATTTAATTTTATCAAATTAATTGTTGCGGTTTAGGTAAGATTTTAGACTTTTAGTTTAGTTCGAGTTTAAGTTATTTTGGATTCAAGTTAATTAAGAATTAATTGAAGTATGAATTAATGAATTGATTAAGAATTAATTGAAGTGAATTAATTTGAATCAATTAAAGTTGAATTTATTTGAAGTAAATTGAATTAATTAACTTTATTTGGATTAAATTGATTTAATTGACTTAATTAAGACTTGATTAAGGTTTAATTTAATTTAATTTGAATTTAATTTAATTTAATTTAAATTTAATTTAATTTGAATTTAATTTAATTTGATTTAAATTTAATTTAATTTGAATTTAATTTGATTTGAATTTAATTTGATTTGAATTTAATTTGAATTTAATTTGATTTGAATTTAATTTAATTTGAATTTCATTTAATTTGATTTAATTTGAATTTGATTAAGTAAGATTTAATTACTTTGAATTTGAATAATTAAGATTTAATTAACTAATAGTTCTGGATTTAGGTTCAGCATTTTCATTATTTTAAAAATTTTTGACTCATCCTTATTTTTCTTTTCAAGTTTCTCTAATAATTCTGATTTATTTGAACCTTTGTAATTTTTATTAACCATGGCCTTTATCTTAGACAATTCTATCTACTCCTCAAGATTAGATCTTTCAATATCCTCAAAGTAGGTGGAGTAAAATGGACCACTAGTTAATTTTTCAGGATTATCTAATGGAATGATTAAATTATTATCAAAAGAGATATTGTCTCTACTGTCCTCAGAATTATTCTTAGAATCCTCAGAATTATCTTTATTATTCTCAGAATTATCTTTTTTATCCTCAGAATTATCTTTATTATCCTCAGGAATATTAACAAAATCATTTTTATCCTCAAAAATAATTTCAGGATTATCTCCAGAATTATCTTCACTAATTTTAGAGTTATCTTTGGAATTCTTGAATTTGAATTCAGAGTTATACAACGGATTTTCATATTTGAATTCAAAATTATCTAAAGGATTTTCAAATTCAGAATTATCCTTAAGATTTTTAATTCAGATTTATCCTTAGGATTTAATTTATCTGAATTAAAATTATCAGAATTAAAATTATCAGAATTAAAGTTATGATAATTTATTTTAGAAATTACTGAATTAATGTTCTGAATTAAATAATTAATTTCTGATATTTTAGTCATATCTGCATTTTCTAATTTGTCATGTAAAATATTAATTTTACTATGTAGTAAATCTAATTTATCAGAAAAATTATCTAAATTATCTAAAGACAGTGCAGGAATTTTTAAACTTTTTGGAACGTAAATTTTGCGTACCTTTGTCGGACATTTGTTCTTGTAGTGTCCGTATTTTTTCACTTGAAGCATTGTACGTGATCCTTGTTTTTCCGGACTCCTGGCGCTGGTGACCCCTTTGCCGCCGGTGGTGTAGACCGAGTCTTACGAGTAGGGCACTGATTTTTATAGTGCCCTCTCTCCCTGCATGTGAAACAAATAATATACAATTTAAAATTAGACATTAAAAAAAATGTACCTGATTCACCCCTGGGCTCCCCCTCAACTCCTGGCGTCGTTGCTCCGTCGGCGGTTCGTTTGGTGAAGAGCGGCTCAGCTCTGATACCAATTGTAGGACCGATGCCGTCGATAGAGGGGGGGGGGTGAATATCGATCGTAAATCTCTCGTTGAAAACTTCGTAAAACTTTTGTTCGTTCTAGACTTAATGCGTTAGTGCAGCGGAAAATAGAAAAATAAAGAACAAAACAAAACACAGATTACTCGCGGGATTTATTTACTTGGTTCCCGACCCCCCTGGGTCAGTACGCCCAAGGCCTATGAACTCGGCGTGAGTCAACTATTGGTCTCCTTTCTGGAACTTCCGGAGGCGGAGAAAACCCGTCTTACAGTTGATTTACAAGCAAAAAGATATTAAACTGAATTGCAGAATGTAAATCAAACCAAAATAACTTATGTCGAAGCGTCTGCCGATCTGGGCCTCCAAAGTGCCGCGCACTTCATCCTGGAGCCTCCCGATCGTAGAGCCTCGTCTCTAGCGCGTTGTCGTCGGTCAGAATGATTAGATTGGCTTGTAGAAGTTGTGTTTGAAGTAGAGGGGTCGAAGCCCCTTTTATAGCACTCTTGGGGGCGCCCTGGACATTGGGGGCGCCCCGATAAACCCGGTCAAACCTTATCCCCGAGTCGACCTCTTCGCAGCTAATAAAATCTTTGACCAGGGCACTCCGGACCTCCCGAGCGCCCTCATGAGGGTTTATCTGTGTTTCGGGCTTGAAACTGCAAATACAGCTTTGAACCAGGGCGCCCCGGACGCTCCGGGCGCCCCGCTTGGAGCCTATTCTGCTTTCATCACCTAAACTGCATTTTCTCTTTGGCTGGGGGCACCCCCATCATCCCGGGCACCCTCATCAAGACTTTAACCCAATATTGGGTTTTATGCCCTGTTCTGGGCGCCCCCAACAGTGGGGACGCCCCCATCAACCATGTTCTAGCAACTTGCCTGCTTTGTCTCCGGTTCTTGGTACCTGCAAGATTCACAAACACAAAGCACATATACATACAATATTAGGCTTAAGGACTTGGTTCGGACTTCGGATTTGCATGAAACCCTAGGTCGAACTGGCACAAGTTCCCATCCTCGAGAACTCGCCTTTCACCTACTCCTTTCAGGAGACGATTGCCACCCAGTCCTTCGGGTGGACTTTTGCTTCGCTTCTGATACTTCCGGACCTCGAGACGCTCAAACCCTGACCCGTCTCTACTCCTATCCTTAGTCATCGCTCAGCTATGTTGCTTAGTCCCTTGGGCCAAGACTTCATTCCCTAGCAGTCCTTCGCCAGGTGTCTAGCAACCCTTCGCTAGGTCTTCATTACCAAGCAGTCCTTCGCCTGGTGCCTAGCAATCCTTCGCCAGGTCTTTGGTACCAAGCAGTCCTTCACTTGGTGCCTAGCAGTCCTTCGCTAGGTCTTAGACTCCTAGCAACCCTTCTCTAGGTGCCCAGCAACCCATCGCCAGGTCTTAGGGTTCCGATGCCTAGCAGTCCTTCGCTAGGTGCCCAGCAGCCCTTCACCAGGTCTTAGGGTTTCGATGCCTAGCAGCCCTTCGCTAGGTGCCCAGCAGCCCTTCGCCAGGTCTTAGGGTTTCGTTGCCTAGATTAACTAGGGCTTTTCTTTAACTCAGGTTACTTCTCCTTTGCTCCCCTTTGTCTGTTCAATGTATCACTGACTTAAGTATATTGTCAAACATTAAAACACTTAAAGGAGAACATCATTGATGCAACTTGCACCAACAGTGGCTAGGGCTAAGAGCTCAAGGGACAGTTCTAGGAGTCTTTGGGATCCATGGTAAATGGATCTCAGGAGGCTTTCTCCTAGGAAATTAGATGAACTATAGAATGTGCCAAAGGGGTTGGAAGATAAGGTGAGTCTTAATCCTAAGGAATTGGCACATCAAAAGGAGACTTATGGAGAAAAAGATGAAATTGAGATTATACTTGATAAAAATTAGGGTTTAATGTGTAAATACTATATAACTCAGTACTGGAAATGTATTATGGTCAAGTATGAGAAGATGCATCAAGGTGAGGCCAAAATTAGGACTTTTGAATGAGTTCAATGATACAATTTAGGAATGGTTGAATTTCGTGCCAATCTTGGGATCTGGAGTGGATTTGTTTGAAAACATATTTTCCCCAAGTAGACATAGGCTCCATAAATCTCTCCATGAAATTTTAGATTTTTTGGAGATTTGTGGAATTAATTAGGCATTTCTGAATTTAGGCTGAAAAATTGAAATTCAGGTACCAGTCGACTGGTTCAGAACTAGTCGACTGGTCCAGGTGAATTCGACACTGGGAACCTTCTGTTCGGTTTATCAGTCAACTGCCCCTGATCCGTAGGTTTAAATAGAAAAGGCATATTGGATAATAAGAACTTGCAAAATTGGAAGCATAAGAAAGGTTCATGTTACTTTATGAGATTTTATGTCATGGCTTGATATCGCTTATATGGTTTGAAAATCATAAATTACTATTGGATGATAGGATATGGTCTTAAATTAAAATCCTTGTTTATGCTCCTTGAATAAAGTTGATTGTATGAAATGAGGCTCTGTTGATATCATGGAATTCAAGGAAGATTGATAAGTGCATATGTATCTAGGGTTAAGAGATAAGAAGAAGGGGGTTTTATCATATTAAGAATACATAGGAAAAAGGGGAGAATTGAAGGCAGTTATATGTGTGAAATATTAATGAATGGAGGTGGCAAACACATGGCATTATGTTTAGGTTTCAAAGTTGATACAAAATAACCATGTTTGAGAAAATTAGAATTTGTACCAAAAGTCAAGCACATTTGATATTTTTCGTGGAACCATATTTTTCTAGGGTAGAGTATATCCTAACAAGTGTGCTTGCAAATTTTTAGATTTTTTCAAATTTTCTAGAGGTTTCTAAAATTAGGCTGGAATTTCAGAAGTTGATTGCATCAGTCGACTGCCCAGGGGCAGTCGACTGGTAAGTCTGTGTGTTGATTCCTGACGGGTTTTTCAGAAATAAAGTAAGTTCTTTTTAACACTAAGGGTAGGGTTGCTTGGGGCAATCTTTTGATGGTGTCAAAGGGGGAGAACTTGGGGTGTTAAGTTAGGTTTAACTTGACGAAAGAATGGATGGTGTTAAGTTGGGTAGAACTTAACTTGGTGTTATGGTGTTAAGTTGGGTAGAACTTAACTTAATGCTGGGTGTGAGAATTGAAAATTTGGGTGAGGGCATAGGTTAAGGGGGAGGTTACCTCTTGTTTGCTATGCTTTAATTTTCATAGATAGTTTTGGGTTTTGTGTTAAACTTGGGAATGTTGATAGATACATTGTTGAATGTATTTTTTCCAAGTAGGTATAGGTACCACAAACTTCTCCACAAAATTTGAGAATTTTTGGATGTTTGTGCAATTTTTGACGCATTTCTGAATTTGGATTCAGAAAGTTGAAATTGAGTTTTTCAGCGTGCCAGCCCTTGGACTGATCTAGGCTGGATTAGTTGTTCAGCAGCTGAAAAATGTCCAATTAATGTGAAACAAGTGTGGAACCTTGTGGGGGGGGGGGGGGTTAGTATACTGTTTTATAATCATTTAAAGGTTAAAGAGTCCAATAAGGGGGAAATTGTTGGAGTCTTTTGATGTATGGCAATGGGGGAGAAGTGTTGGGTTTAATTTTGGAAACAAAACACGCATTTGCAAGAAACCCTAGATCTAGGGGGACCCTAGGTGAAGGGGGAGTATTGTTGCTCCATTCTTGGCGTAAGGGGAATCTTGGAGAGGTTCTTAAAAAGTCTTTGTAAGTCCAATGTAGGGGGAGCCTTGGGATAGGTTTTAAAAAACCCGTTTTGGTAAAATTCCTAACTTGGGAGGGTTAGGTATGGGATGTCTTGGGATAGGATCTATGTTTGCATTTGCATATGCATTAGCAGTGTAAGTCTAAGGTAGAGCCTTGGCAACGTATGTCCAAATGGTTGTTTAGCATTATTATTGCTATTTATTGCTATTTGTTTTCCCTAACTTAAATGTATTGCCAAATATCAAAAAGGGGGAGATTGTGTTAGTGATATGAGAGAAGTGTCCTAAGGTAATCGCCTTATGATTGCAATCATTTACTTTATAAAATGAATATTCACTATTTGAGTATACATATTCGTGTATTTGATTGAGATCTTAAACTCATTTACTGAATGTCTGCAATACAATTCACAGCATGAGAGAATTGTGTGATGAATTCACAACTAGTGATTATCTCTACATGTGCAATTGTGAAGTATTGAAATTGTCCCTAGTCGATGAATTGATAAACACGAACACTATCAATTCTGTTGAGACTAGCATGGGTTATTCTCTAATCAGCTGATTCTCACTGGCTGGTGACATTGGGATGTCCGGAGATAAACATGAATGCTAGTTAAGGGAACTAGTTCATTGGAGTGACTAGCTGTAAAACTTCATTTGGTAATCTACATATAGATATGTCAATGAAGTTCTTACTGCAGCTTAAGTGCGATGTTCCTTTGACTTGCGGTGTTCAAGTCATCTTGGTCATAAAGACTTATACTTTGACATCTTAAGCAAGAATCTCCAAGGAGGTGTGGACCCAGGATGATTGGGTATAAGCCGAAGTGCCCGAAGATGTTTGAACAGCTTACAAAGGATTCACCACTCCTTGCGAGGAGATGTATACCCATGGCCTATCGTCGGATTGTTACACGAAGCCTTTGGCCAGAGCTGTTAAATCCGACATTTTTATTCTACTCCAGAAAATTTTTCAGAAAACCCCCTAAGGTGTACGGGCTCTTAGACAAAATTTTTAAGGAGTTAAATGGAATAAAAATAAACCTTAAAGGGGCTGTTCGCCAAAATGTTCAAATATAGGGGTGTTTTTGTAATTAGACGAAACTGGGTTGGGCTAAAATGAAAAAGGCCGAGTATAAAAGGTTGATTAGGGCTCGGGTTTGTGCTTGTGTCTTCCTCCCCTCGCGAAGCCGCAGGCGCCGAACCCCCTCCTTCCTCTTCCCCTCTCGCGCGACCTAGCCACAAGAGAAGGCCCTCGGTTCTTTTCTCTCCGGCGAACCACACTCTCAGCACCGGTCGGAGACGGAGCTCCCATTTCCGAGATACCTAGCCAGATTGTGAGTAGAGGCTAGGGATTTTGTTGCGGGCGATTTGAGGGCGGAAATAGACAATCGGCCGGCGATTCCCTCACGCTGTCGGAGCACCACCGAAGGTAAGCTAGGGTTGTCAGCCTGGGTTCTTTGAGTTGAGGTAATCAGATTAGGTTTTCCCCCTATTGAATCGAGCTATGCTCTCCAGCTGAGGACCATCTGGTGAGTTGGGCCGGCGGTGAATCAGAGCGGAGGCTTGGCAGATCAAATTTAGAGTTGATTCCGAAACAAACAAGGACTGCCGCACCAAGGTGAGTATCAGATTCGATTCTGAACGAGATTGATCAGCTTGATGCTAGGTTTTTTGTGTTGATTGGGCTTGTTTTTGGTTTTGCCATGGAATTGAATTGGATTACAGGTTTTAGTCCTCCTTGTGATCACTGCCATGAGTTTTTGGGTGGCAAGAAATCTGAGCAGTGGTGGCGTGAGCATCAGATCAAGACCTTGTTGCTGTGGTGATTGGCTGGCTTTTGGATCAGAATAGAATGGGTGACGAGGACCATTGAGCGTGCCAAATTAGTCATATTTTGGAGTTTTGGGGACCTTGCACTTGAGACCGGATTCAGGTAAGGTTAGTTTGGTGGTGTTGATCTTGAATGGATTGAGATCCGTATGATTGGTTTTGGTGATTGCTAGAAATGCCTTAATGCATGATTTTTAGTATTGTGTTCAGGTTCTGAATTCTTATTCAATAGAATGGTTTTTGTTTGACCTGTGGATTTAGAATAATGATTTGGAGAACTTTCTGGAGCAATACCGAGTGATTTTGTGATTCTTGCCTTGATTGGATCGTCATTATGTTAAACCTAATGAAATCAATTAGTGATCGATTGTGGATAATGGGATGGGTAATTGGGATAAAGACATGAATGATTGGTTGAACTACGAATTAGGTTTAATTTGAGATTAAACCTAATAAACTAAACTTGATAAAGTTGGGCCTCGAAACCTAATAGGAATCTAATTTAAGAGCACGGGATCATTAAGGGTTAATCATTTAATTATGGTTAATTAAATGAAACGGGATAATAAGGACGATCCTAATAAATTGAGGTAGCTCGTTTAGCTAATTTATCACCTGTTATGATAGCTAAAAACTATGTCCTCTGATACAGGGTATTGATTGGATTTATCGTTGCTGATTAGCGGACGGGAGGTTCTTTTTGATACGGACTTCTACTCTTGGAGGCGGGTACCCTTTGACTTATCTATCTTGATATTGTCATTTTGTTATGCATAGAATGTTATAGATAGCAGTAAGATCCTACGCTATCCCTGGTTATTATGTTTGATCTGGTTATTGTGGTTTACCCCTGTTTATTATGTCAGTTCTGGATACCTGTTGTTTATCCTTGAGTTATTAGGCTGTTAGTTCCATTCAGTCTCTAGTATTGTCATCTCTACATGTATGCTTAGATATCGTAGTGTATCTCTTGCATTTGACCTTGAGGGATCTATATTTCAGTTCAGTATACCTTGTAGGATACCTGTATTTCCTGTTATAGGATTTCAAACTGAGACTTAGTATACCGAGGACTTGGGAGGGAGGTATGTGTATCTAGCATACACCATCTCTGCATTATTGCATGCTGACCCACGCGGACGTTGTGGACGATGTCCTGACTGGGTACAGGTTGTCACAGCTCTACCCACGCGGACGTTGTGGACGATCCTGACTGGGACTAGGGGTGACACATGTCATTGCATCAGGGTGCTTTATATGTTTGGGGCATGCACCATCCTTGCATTATTGCATGCCGACCCACGCGGACGTTGTGGACCATGTCCTGACTGGGTACAGGTTGTCACAGCTCTACCCACGCGGACGTCGTGGACGATATCCTGACTGGGACTAGGGGGTGACACATGTCATTGCACCATGTGCATACTTTGCATCGTGCATTGTTTGCTGCACTTATTTGCTGCACTTGTTTGACATCGCATAATCTGGAGACTTGTTATCTGTGTTTATATGCCTATTGGTTTTCCTTTGGTATTTCTTACCCTCTTTCCAGGTTAGATGGATTCAGGTATGTATCTACTCAGTGTGTGCAGTACTAGTCTTTCTCTACTGTTGATATGAGTCTGTATTAGCTGAACTCTTAGTGTTGGTATAACCTTCTATGCATATCTGTTGGGTATTCGCTGAGCTATGGACTCACCCCGTTGCCATATATGTTTATTTCAGGTTGATGTCTGCGAGGAGATCCCGAGCCGCCAGTCCCCAGCTCCAGAGGAGCTCTTTTTGATTTTGGCTTTCCGTTGTTCATTATGGACCCTGTAGTATTTACTATGCTTCCGCTATTATGTTTTTAAACATGTATGCACGTTTTATTTGAGGGCATTGTACTTTTGAGTCCTATGTTGGACTTCGTTTGATTTCGGTTTTGTTCCTGCCCCCTGGCAGCTCAGGTGAGTTCGGATTTGGTCTTTCGATAGTTAAAAATCATATAACTGTTGTTCTGCATATATCTGAGGCCTGAGGCCCTTTAAACTGCGTGGTTGTGCAAATATTTAAACTGCGTGGATTGTTATATATATTGTGTGTGTAAATTGTCCGCCGGACAGGGGAGGTGCTGTCCGATTTTATATTGGATCAGCGGCTCCTGGGTCTCGGGGCGTGACAATTTATTTTGGTATCAGAGCGTAGGTTTCGATGCCTACGTGTTTTACGGGATTTACGGTGTTTATCTGATACCGATTTATTTTTGGTATTTTTGGTATCAAGCCCAGGATGCGGGATACCATCGATTCGTGGATTTTTCGGAATTTAAATCTGACACTGTACTGGTAGGTGTCGGAGCTCGGGTTTGAGGTTATTCATCCGAGTACATTATGGATTCTTAAAGCCGTGGTTGCGATACGACGGCAATTTGGGGACTTGGCAGCGACAGGACTTCTCCAGGCAGCAAATAGGTAAATTAAGGTTAGCCTCTTGGTTTTGAGTTTTAATACTCGTTAATAATGTAACAGGTATGACGCGAGATGCTCATATTCCTGTATTGAGACGTGGTCGGGGACGGCCACGTAAGGAGACTTTAGAGCCTTCGGCTGTAGAGCCAGCAGAGAGAGAGTCTGATAGCCGAGGTCAGACGTTGCAGGACCTCCAGAGAGGTCAGGGTTCCCCGACTCAGAGGGTCCCTACTCCTTTTCTATCAGCAGTACCTACTGCCCCTCCTGCTGGGTCTACTCCGGTAGTATTTACTGTGTCAGCAGCCGTACCACTGCCGACCTATTCAGTACCTGTAGGTTCTGCACCGATGTTCCCGGCAGTTCCATCAGAGGCACCCATTCCGAGGCAGCCTGCAGTTACCGCGGTGGTACCTGCCCCGGTTATTCCCCCTACACCATCGGAGACGCCTATACTTGCTCCGATGTACTCTACAGTTCCCCCAGCAGCACCGGGTCTATACTATCAGACTGTGCCATCAGCCGTACCGGCACCGTCATATGCTACTGCACCCCCGGCTATGACTACTGCAGCGTATCCCACTATTCCGACTACGATGCAGGCCCCGGTGCTCCCTTCAGTTCCACCGGCATTTGTTGCCCCAGGATTTTCTACTATACCTATGGCACCACCTGTGATGCCCACCCCGGTCAGGCCTACGGCTCCTTCTATGATTCCTGCACCGGGATGTTTCACTGTGCCCCCTACGGTACTTGCTTTTACAGACGGTGTTAGAGATCGAGCCCGGATTCCGATATTGGCGGCGTCCGTAAAGGGCCGATTCACTTTATTCCAGGGAGGACCAGATCCAGCTGCAGCCCGAGAGTGGATCAGGACACTGGAGAGTACATTTCGTTACCTGAGGTGTTCGGAATGGGAGAAGGCTGAGTTGGCTATTTATCACCTGCGAGATCAGGCATATGCTTGGTGGAATTCACAGCAGACCGTCATTGGCGAGGAGTGCGTCACCTGGGACACATTCCGGGAGGCATTTGAGGCGAGATACCTTCCAGTATCGTTTCGCATGGCTAGACGACATGATTTCATATTTCTCCAGCAGGGAGACCGATCAGTACTGGAGTATGAGGCGGAGTTTACCCGCCTATCAGAGTATTGCCCTCACCTAGTGGCAAACGACATGGAGAGGATGACTCAGTTCCACCAGGGTCTAGCGGCGTATATTCAGACCCGTATGTCAGGATTTGTCCCGACCTCCTATCGAGAGGCCTTAGAGCGAGCGCTCATGATTGAGATGACTCAGCACAGATTATTTGGGGGTAAGAAGAAGGGGAAGCAGACTGCGACAGACTCAGCTCAGACTCAGCAGCCGCAGACTATTGGACAGAAGCGCGGCAACCAGGGGAGACATGGTTGTTTTTATTCCATAATAAAAGGGGAGACATGGTTGTTTTTATTATAAATTAAGTTATAATAAAAACTTGGCATAACGGAATAATTCATAGAAAAATTTATAAGATAAATTTCTTATGAAAAATTTATTCCGTTAAAAGGAGACTTGGCGATAAAGAGGCTACTATATAAAGGTGCAAAGGCAAGGCTTAGAAATCAATTCAAGAGATTAAGGATTCATGCCTAGCCTCTCTTCCTCTCCTTCTCTCCCTCTCCCTCCTCTTGTAGGCGCCGGCCCTAGAGGGCTCCCCTAGGGTTGCCGTGAGCCACCTCCACCAAGAAGGTGCCGAAGAAGAAGAAGAAGCGGGTCGCGACTCCTTCCTTCCTCCCGGAATCTTGATTCCGTTTTTCGTTTAGTGGTTAGTTTTCCATCTCTCTCTCTTGATATTCTAGTCGTGCATTTGGAGAATCTAGTAGTTCTTGTCGCCACGAAACTCGTGGCTTTGCGAAGTCATCCCGAAGAGAACTCGGCGTGGACGCGAATAGAGGCGGAGCTTCCAAGGGACGCTACGGTTGGATCTCGTCCCTTTCTACGAGTTACGCGAGGTATTAAGTAAATTAGTTTACTTTCTGCAAAATTTTAAATGTATGATCATGTCTCCACAACATAAGGTTGCATGCTAAATACGTGGTCAAAAATAATTTGAGAAATTATTTATGTTAAATCTTCTGCTGCACGTAATTAAATTTTAAAATTACGAACCCGTATCCATGTCAACATGCACCCGGTCCCAACAGTGGTATCAGAGCCGGTTAGTGTTCGACATAATCATATAATTGTTTTGCGGACAACTTTGTCATGATCTCAATTTTGGAAAAATTTTCCAATTATGGAAACATTTCAAATATAATAAATTTTAGATTTAGGAATTTCAAAGTTTGGAAATCCTCATGAAATTTCGCAAACGTTTGAAATATCCTAGTTTCTGAAATTTTATGATAATTGTGAAAACTTCTCATTTTTGGAAACCTTCCAATTTTAGAAATTTCCTATTTTGGAATTTTTCTAATTTTGGAAATATGTAAGTTTTCTTTGTACCAGAAACTTACAATTATTCTGAAAACCTATTATGAAATCTCGCAATTTTGGGCACTTTCTTTCAAGAAAGTCTAGACAAATTTATGGATTATTAATTGACAATTATATTCGAATTGGTTTTAAATTATTAACAAAATTCTTTATTTTGAATTGAGTCTCGGGGAGCCGTCTAATTTAAAGTTAGCTTTTGTAATTTAATTTCCTATTTTGAATAAAATTGTCATGTTTAATTTGGTTACGCCTCGCGGAGTGGACCAAATTAGATTTACAATAAATTCCTTTTTTTGGATATCTGAGCCCCGGGGAGCCACCCAAAGAAAATAATTTGTTAAAATTAATAAATCCATAATAAAATATGTAATCAAATCTTGGAAATTTTGAGGTGATTCTCAAACGATAATTTCCTTATTTGATTTAAGAGGTGATGCTCTTACATATTGTTGTCTCCAAAATTAATTAGTAAAATAGTTTCCTATAGAGTTTTCTTAAAAGAGATTTTCATGAAAATAATATGTGGTTGAATTAAGGGAATCTGTCTCTTAATTTAATAAGATTTGATTTAGAGAAATCAAAGTCTTAAACATATTATTTCCGAAATTGATTATGACAATTTAGGAAATTGTTTCCCAAAACAATTCCTTGAATAAAGTATGAAATTAGAATTAGGAAATCCGGTTCCTAATTCAATTAATGAGACTTGATAAATTAAGTCACATACATACTTTATTAAGGAAATCGTTAGTACATGACATAATTATATGTCATGAATGTGCTTAGAAAAGAAAGGATGAGACCCAAAAATCCCTTACAAAATATTAAGGCCAACACCTTCCATTAATATGGTTAGAACCGGAGTTTTGTTTCTCGTTTGGGTTGATGGACACATCCATGCCAGACTTGAACCTCAACATGTTCAAACCATGGAATTAGTTTATGATTAATATAGTTGGAGTCAGAGGTCAATCCTTAGTTTTGGTTGTTTGACACATCCAAGCCTGACTAAACGGTTGAATGAGCTCCAACCATATTAAAACTATTTCTTGATTAATGGGTCAACCTTAAGCTTGGAGCATCGATTTGTTGTGCCACAGCCAAGGTCGATGTAAAGAGAGGTGCAGTTGGGTGCTATGCATATTGTTGCATACTTGTTAATGAGTTAACAACCCAATAATTTATGCAAACATTCAATTAGTTGATATCATAAAGTGATAGTTACATATATGTGATATGTAATCGGTATAATTACCTACCTTCATAGCTAAGAATAACTTGATGGCCACAGCCATGGTTGTTCTTATCTATGGTTGGATATCAACGTATTTGGAGATGTTCCTACGATCTCCCGAATTGATAAAAAGGGTTATTCAATTCGATAAATAAATAGGATTTAATTAATGTATGTTGATGCATTCTTTATCATTCTTCTCACATAAGCTCAATTTGTATTTCTAGGATAATCACTCGATCATGTCTTCTCTGAATTTGCGTTCCATTTTGGACACCA